>CATKHJ011227120.1:0-14652 GCA_949750685.1 Vernicia montana | reverse complement strand
TATATATATATATAATGATTTTGTGAAACTATCTTGTACCATGAACTGTACAAATATAGTGACATGTTATCTACTCACTGAGTTTTACTCAGCCTCCTCTACCTAACTTTTTTTTTTTTTTTTTTCAGGTAGAAATTTTCTAGAAGCTTCATGGTGTATTAGGCAATGGTGTATTAGACAATGGTGTTAAAGACTATGGATTGTTTGGATTTTATGAAAGCATTTTATGGGTTGTAATTAAATTATTGAATGTTGATAATAATCATGGCATGTACATTTTTAAATATTGATTTATCATGGTGTGAACGCTTGATTTTCATCCTTAGAACCCAATGATGAGGACCAGATTCGTTCTTTTGGAGTAGCAGTTCACAAACTTAGTCTTTTAAGTTTAAAGTGTAATTTTTGGGTTATTTTATCAGAAAACTCACCTTAAAAAGGGATTTTCAAAATGATTTTAGGTTTTTCATACTCAGATGTTTGAATCCTTGCGTTTTAGGGGTAAAATGAATTTTAAAAAAATTATATTTTATAGGAGTAGAAAATATTACATTTTTGTCCGTGAATGTCTGTTTGGGGTTGTGGGCATGGGGCACACATGCCCCCATGCGCCTTTAGAGGGCTCGAGAGGGGTGCGTGCCAGCTCACTTCCTTTAGGCCTTTTTAATCCCATTTTTTTTAAGCCCGATTGTGTTTTAATTCGGCCCAACCCCTTCTAAATCAGTTTCTGATAGTGAGGGAGGTTAGGGACATAGAATTATACCTTCTTTTAAAAGATAATTGAGGAATTATCTATTAAAAGGAGGAATTATCTTATTTTTGAAAAAAAAAATTGAGAGCCAAAAAATATAAAAGTCTTTTTTTGAAAATTAAAAGGGGATCAAAATTTTATTAACAGAGAATTAACGGAGAGCTCTCTTCCTCTCTTCTTCTCTCATCTTCTATGACTAAGAAACTAAAAAAAGATCAGTTACTAAAAAATCTAGACTTAGAAACTAAGAACTTATGAACTACTCTTTAAGGAAGAACAAGAAGGCATGCTTTAAATGTAAAATATGAGGGTTAATCCACCAAACACTGAGAATTCCCATTGCCTCAGATCCTTCAATGGATATGAAATTAGCCAAGGGATAGGTTTAGAATGTGGATTTTTATTTTCTTGTATTATTATTTTTGTTCATATATTCACGTTCATGCAGTTTTATATTTCACTTCATGTTTGTTTAATTATATAATCAGATTGTTGCTATTTCGAGTGAAATGAGGTAGATTAAAATGAGTTCTTAATCGAATTCCTTTCCGATTTCGCTTTTATTTCATCATTTACATTTTATTTCGATAGTTAATACTCATATTCAAATTCTAGCATGTTGATTACTTTTGCTCTTAATTCAATTTTGCAATATGTTTGTTATTCTCGTTTTTAGATTATTTGTTTTAATAGACCGAAGTGGAGTGGATTGAGGCGAGTCCTTAATCGCCGCTACTTGATTTTATTTTTATTTTTGTTATTTTACTCATTATGCCCAATTTTAAGTTTTGATTGCATGTTATTTATTTAATTAAATTCGTAATATTTATTATTTAGGTTGTTTTTGACATATAATAGGTGATTTCAATGATTACTTGCATGATTAGAATCTGTTTAGGTTAGAATTATTTTGTATAAGTTGTTCTTCATATGTTCTTGTATGTTGATTTGAATTTTGATTGATTTAATTCTAATCTTGTTTGTTTGAACCTTTGGAAATCAACCTGAAAGCGCCAAATCGGAGCCAATTAGAAGAGAAAATGAAGATCGGACAGAAGATCATAAGAGAACCAGAAAGTGCACCTCCTCTAAGGTGCGCGCCCTTGGTCTTTCTATACCTAACTCTTCTGCTTCCCATTATGTAATTTTCATTTTAGTGGGTTTTCATAACCCTAATTTTAGTCTAGAAAGGGTCTGCATTAGTTCAGTAGATCTTGTTTTAATTTATTTTGATTTTTATGGGTTGTAATTATTAATTCCTTCACATTTTGAAGGATCCCTTCCCTTTAATCTTGATTTTATGTTTTAGACTTAGGATTCTATATCAATTAATTAACTTGGTAAGTTTACATTTTTGCAATTGTGTGAACTTGAAATTAATTTGGAGAATCACCTTAGAAAGCATGTATTTTAGGTTGATAATTAATAACTCATAAATTTGTTCAGAGATTATGCATGCTAGGTTGTTTTGATTGTCTATGAGCATAATTAGGTTGCTTAATTTTTTGTTTAAATATTTTGATTGATTGTTTGTATATGAATTTGAAATTAATTCATAAATGGTTAGAAAGGTGTATGTTTTTAGGTTAATGTATTAAGAAAGCATGTTGGCATGATTAGAAACCAACCAAAAGAAGCTTTGACATGTTAGTAGGCAAGTTGGTAAAGTTAAAGGCATATGTATAAAGAACTAGGGTTTTGGTGCTCATTTACATTCAATCGATTTATTTAAATTGAGAAATTTTATGAAGAATTTTGATGTCCAATAAAAAAAGCAAAGGAGTTGAATCTTACCTTGAAATTGACTTTTATTGGGAATTTGTTGAAACAAGGATTAAGTCCATGAGCCAATATAAGGTGCAAATCCTCGAATGGGTTAGACACAATGATACTTGGATAGGCTACAAGTTCTGTGGTTATAAAGCCAAACATGTGAATGAAAAGAGGTCAGATCATTCCTGGTCGAACTTTCACTATTGGAGAAGCCCACAATTCGGTTTACATTGGAATGTTAGATGAAGCTTGGAGCAAGAAAGCTCTGCAAATTATGGGTAGTCCATATAATGATCACATGGGGACTTGGAATGTATCCATCTACTTAGATTGTGGATACGAGTTCTAAATTGCTATTTCGATTCATGTTCTTTTCAATTTATGTTTCAATGTAATAAGTGAAAGAAGTTTTCTTTCCAAGTTTGAGTAATAAAAGTATTCATATTTTTTGATTCATTATCTTATTCCCTTTTAGCATTAAAAGATAAAATAATAAAAAAGAAAGCTCACTAAGTTAAAAATCCGAAATACAGAGGTAGAAGACCGAGTTTACACCTCTCCACCACATATTGAAATCGAGAATACCACTGCAATGGTAGAAGATTTGGAAGCTACCATCGGACTAGTCCTAGAAACCAAATGGTAGACATGATTAGGGATCAACTCAATTAGGCTTTTAATAAGCATATTCCCCTACTTGCCAACCTTGGAAATCAAGCTAATAGTGTTTGAGTTGTTGTCGATCTTACTGTGGCTAATGATGGGCAACCTACTGATGCTCAAAATAAGGGGAATAGGAACAAGTTTACTGATGATGCTTTTATGGACATGGATGACTATCTCCCAGAATAAAGAGACGAAAACCTGGAAAGAGAATGAGGAACTGAAAAGCCAGATGAACCGTATTGAGAAACTGTTGAAAGGGAAGAGCTTTGATAAGATTGAAACCTTGAGTGCTCTAACCATAGATGGATCTAACAAGCTACCTAATCGATTCAAGGTGCCTGATATGACCAAGTTTAAAAAGATTGGTGATCCCAACATCCATTTAAAGATGTATGCCGTATTGATGAGCATGACTAAGGCTACTGAGCAGTAAATTCTGTAGCTTTTTCCAACTTCTCTGGATGGGGCTGCAGTGAAATGGTATTATGACCTGGACAAGAATAAGCAAGAGGACTGGAACTTGCTTTTAAGAGTTTCATAGCTCAATATGGCTATAATACTCTGCTTAAGGTAACCCTCGAATATCTAAAATCCACTAGGCAGAAGTCCAGAGAAACTTTCACGGACTATATTATGAGATGGAGAGAAAAGGCTGCAAATATGATGAATAGGCCAAATGAGAAGGAACAAGTCTGCCTTATTGTGAAAGGATCCTTGCCTGTTTTGTACAATAGGCTATCTATAATTCCTCTAAAAACCTTTGAGGATTTGTATGACCTGGGTTTACAGTTAGAGCAAGTGGATTATGACAAGTCTAAGACACAAGGTTCTAGGCCAAGAAACCAGCAGTTGGGTTATCAAGCTTCAAGGGGCAATGTGAAGACCACGGATGTGAATTTAGTGAAGGCTCCATGCAAGGTCTCTCAATTCAACCAGCCTCTGTCTGTTGTCCTTGATAGGTTGATGAACAAAAACATCCTGAAACCTCTAGACTCATCTCCTTTACCTAATCCTTTGCCTCTGAATTTCAATGCCAATGCCTATTGTTGTTATCATCAAGTAACGAGCCATGATACTGACAAGTGCAGAAGGCTACGTCATAAAATTCAAGACCTAATCAATAACAAGATGATCCCTGATCAAGAGTTGCCTCCTCCGAACTTACTTAGTCAGTTCATGTATGACTAAAGAAGAAGTCTTAAATTTCTTTACTCTAGTAGAAGAGAGTCCATAAGAGAAAGAAGCGAGAGAAAAGAAAGAATGTGAATGAGTTAAAAACCATAGGACCAAGAGGAGAGAAAATAAAGAAGAACTGTTCCAAGTCCTAACCATCAATTTATGGGATTATGAGGTTAAGGTTAAGCACTCAAATTTCTGGGAGGAATTCGAGGAGGATAGTGAAGGAAAAGAGCTAAAAGCTATTAATAGCTTAATTAGTAGTGGAAGCGTGTGTCAGCCTCTTGCTGAAAAAAAGGTTGATAAAAGGGGAGAGAGTGAGAAGGTGAGTGATAAAAACAAAGAGGAAGAAAATGACTCTCTTCGAAAGCAACTGAGAAAGACTCCTGCTAACCTGAGCATTTGGGAGTTGTTAATGACCTCTAAAAGGCATAAGGAGGCTCTGGTTAAGGCTTTGGCAGAGATGCCTATTACTGCTACATTACACATGAAGGCTTAGTTGGACTGGTCGGAGCTAAGACTCATGTTATAAGCTTTACTGATAATGAACTTCCTGTAGAACCACACTAAGCCTTTGATCATCAGGGTAGAGGTCAAGAGCATGAAGATAGTTGGTGCCATGGTTGATAATGGATCTGCCATCAATGTCTGTCCTCTCAAAGTTTTTCCAAAACTAGGAATGACTACCAAGGATCCAGAGGCCTCTGATTCTGTGATACGAGCCTATGATAACTCCAAGAGGACAGTCGAGGGAACATTCAAGACTATAGTCAAAGTGGGGGATATTGAATCTGTAGCTAAGTTTACTGTGTTGGACATCCCTCTGACTTTTGCATTGTTGCTAGGACGTCCCTGGTTCCACCCACTCGGTGGAGTGCCTTTAACTCTCTACCAGAAGATCAAGTTCCCTTTCGGAGATGGGGTCAAGAAAGTCTGTGCTGCAAGTGATGATATTGTAGCAATGCTGAAGTTAGATATGGATGAGGGACCTCCGATGATAGGTTTCCAAGTGTGTGGGATCTATAAGGACTGGATGGACCCCAAGACGGCTGAAATTCTGCAATCTTAAAGCTTCTTCCCTAGTATGGGATTGGGAAAGAACAACCAAGGTGTGCCTGAGGCTATAGATTTCAAAGGTCAGACTATAAGGTTTGGATTGGGATATGATGTTAAAGATCCTCCGAAGGATACCTTAAGTAGCTTGGACATGAATGGGAGGTTCGTCAAGGAGCTAGAATCCCATTATCACTATGGATTCTTGGAGACAGTGTTGTTTAAAGGTAAGAAATTGCTATGGTTCAAAATCTTTGCTAATGTGATGCACCTAGTGAACTTCAAGAATCTGGGGGCAAGCCAAGTGGAATAAGCTTCTGTGGAGATTGGTGTTAAAGACCTAATAGAAAGCGTTAAAGTGCTATTCCAGAGTAAGGAGCTAGAGGCTGAGGCTAAGGCTGAAGAGAAAGAGATTATGGGATTTAATGATTATGATGTAATCAATGATGCATATGTTGTCAAGAACAATGGTTTTGATTCTTTTGATGAAATGAATTAATTTTGCTTATTTGTTTGATGTTTTTCCTAATGGTGGCATTCATAGAATAGATTCATACATGCATATTTATAATATCAACATATTAAATTTACATGAATTTAATTTAAGCAATATGAAGATCCAAAACCATTACAGTTGGGTCCTAATGTTATAATGAATTTGGGGAAGGAATGAGAGACTTTCTCAGACAAAAGCAAGAGGCATTTGTTTGAAGTTATGCAGACATGCCTGGAATAGATAGAATGATAGCAGCGCATATAATCCCCTTGTATCTTGATGCCAAGCCAATGAAGCTGAAGTTAAGGTGACTAAGGCCAAAATGGGCAAATCCTATAAAAGAAAAGGTCAAGAAGCAGGTAGATGTGGGTTTCCTAGAAGTAGTTGACTATCTAAAATGGCTATCCAACATCGTCCCTGTACTAAACAAGGCATCTCCGAAAGATGATTTTCCTCTGCCCCATATTAACATTTTGGTTGATAACACTGCAATGAGGAAATGGTATTCAATATGTGATGGGTTCGCAGGGTACAACCAGATTTTGATGGCTATGGAAGATAAGGCTAAAATGACTTTTGTTACTCAGTAGGGTACCTTTTGTTACCAGGTCATGCCTTTCAGATTGAAGAATGAAGGCGTTACTTACCAGCGTATAACAACTACTTTGTTCTATGACATGATCCATAAAGAGTTAGAAGTGTACATCGACGACATGATTGTCAAGTCTGAAACAGAAGAAGAACATCTAGTCGCTTTAGAAAAGTTCTTGGATCAGATAATCTAATATAAGTTGAGATTGAATCCCATGAAGTGCATGTTTAGAGTTAATTATGTTAAGGTTTTTGGGATTCATTGTCGGTCTAAAAGGAATCGAGATAGATCCAAACAAGATCAAAGCCATCCAAGAGATGTTTTCCCCCGAAGACTGAGAAGGAAGTGAGAGGTTTCCTAGGCAAAATTCAGTACATTAACATATTTATAGTCAGATGGTCTACAATTTGTAAACTCATCTTTAAGCTTTTGAGAAAGAACCAGCTAATGAAGTGGAATAACTAGTGTCAAGTTGCTTTTGACAACATAAAGGAATATATGATGAATCCACCGATACTAATATCTCCTCAACCAAACACCCCATTGATTTTGTACTTGATAGTAGAAGAAATAGCTATATGGGTAATGCTTTGCTCAAGCAGATCCTGCAGGGATTGAGTTTGCCATATATTACTTTAGTAAGAAGTTGCTAGTATACGAGGAAAAATACAATGAGGTGGAGAAAGCTTGCTTGGCGGTGGTATGGGCTACAAAGAAGCTAAGGCATTATTTCCAGTCCTTCAAGGTAATAGTGGTGTCACGAATGAATCCTATACGGTATCTATATAGCATTCTCGTATTGATTGGGAAGTTGTCACGATGGTTGATTCTTTTATCAGAATTCGACATAGAATACGTCACCAAGAAAGCCGTAAAAGGAAGGGTAGTAACAAACTTTCTAGCACAACATCCAGTTAAAGATGATGAAGCTTGGGATTTGGAATTCCCATATGAGCATTTAGCTATGTTTGAAAAGTAGACTTGGAAGCTTTACTTTGATGGTGAAACTAATAGAAGTGGGGCTGGAGCAGGGATAGTCTTACAGTCACTAAAAAGAGAACAAATTCTGCTAGATAAGAAGCTATACTTTCATTCACAAAGCAACATGGTAGAATACGAAACTTGTTTATTTGGGCTGGAGTCTCTAGCAGCATTGAGGGTAAAGGAGATAGAAGTAGTCTGAGATTCCAAGTTGGTGATTAAATATGTTAAGGAAAACTGGGAAGTAAGAGAAGAAAAACTTATACCTTATGTGGATTATCTAAGAATTGTGCTCCAACATTTTTCAAAAGGTAAGCTTCTGACATGTGAGTAGATTAGAGCATTAGTTAGTAGATGCCCTAGCCAGTTTGGTTTTAGTATGGGATTCTTCGAAAAAGTACCCTGTCAAGCCGTTTCTCATCACCAAGACTAGAATTTCGTGTTACTCTGGTGAGTGGATTTTTAAGCTGGTACAAGATGGATGTTCATAGTTCTATGATCTTTAAAGATATATAGAGTATAGAGTACCCTACTGAGGCCATTAAGCAAGACAGGGCTGTGATCAGAAGGTTAGCCTTGTAGTTTGCAGTGTTCAAGGGACAACTATATAAAAGGATGCCTGATGGGATCCTTTTGAGATGTATAATAGAGGAAGAGGCCAAGACCATTATATAAGTGATTCATGCTGGAGTGTGTGGAACGCATATGCATGAAAGAATCTTAGCAAAGAAGATCTTTAAACAGGGTTATTTCTGGATGACCATGGAAAAAGATTGTGTTGAAAAGGTAAAGAAGTGTTATGAGTGCCAGATCTATGCTGATTTGAGTCATTTGTCACCAGTAGATCTGCAAAGTTTAACGGCCTTTCTCTACTTGGGGCATTGATATTATCGAAAAGATATCACCTCCAACCACAAATGATCATGAGTATATTGTGGTGGCGGTTGACTATTTCTCAAGATGGGTAGAAGCTGAGTCTTACATAATAGTGACAGCCAAGCAAATGGCTTCAGAAGAACCTGATTTGCAGATATAGGACTCCACATCATATTGTATCACATAACATGGTTCAATTCCAAGGGGAAGTTAAGACTCTGTTACAAAAGGAATGGATTAAGCACTATAAATCATCACTTTATCGTCCTCAAGCTAACAGGGCAGTTGAAGCAGCAAATAAGAGCATTAAAACAATCTTGAGAAAGATGATTCAATCAACTAGGTTGTGAGAAGATAAGTTACCATTCACTCTCTGGGGATAAAGAACTACAGTCAAATCAACAACCAAAGCTACTCTATACTCTTTGGTTTATGGAATGGAGGCGGTATTGCCCATAGAAGTGTAAGTTCAATCTCTAAGAGTTGCATTGGAATCTGGAATCCTTGAAACCTAGTGGATTGAGAATCGCTATCTGGAATTGGCCCACTAGATGGAAAGAGGATGCATGCATTGTTTCAAGGTTAGCTTCATAAGAGGAGATTGGCTTAACATTTTAACAAGAAAGTTCGTCCTAATCCAGTTAAAGAATGTGACCTTGTTCTAAAGCATGCTAAGATTTCTCCCATGGATCTAAGAGGGAAGTTTAGGCCTAATTGGGAAGGTCCTTACTTGGTAAAGAAAATGTCCTCCAAGGGAGCTATCATTCCGTTTGATTTGGAGGGCAATGTATTCAAGGAGTTAATCAATTTGGATCATCTCAAAAGATTTTACGTCTAAGCAGGGTAAAAGTGAGTAAGAGAGAAAGTCTCACTAGAATTGAAAATCTTATTGGGAAAAGGCAATTCTAGGCAAAAATAAGAGACAAAAATAAAATGAAAAAGATAGGCTAAGTAGAAAATCCTCTTTGGACTGCTTAGGCAAGATAAGAGATTGAAAATCCAGATGTAATTCAAACAATACAATGTGTTTTTATTAAATGAATGTGAATTTGTGTTTTGATAGAATAAATTTACATTTATTTATCTATTTCTACTGTTTGTTAACATTTGGAATTACTGAAAAATAAATAATGTAAAATTACAACTTAAATAAATAAAAATCACGTTCTTCGCCTTTTCCATGGCCTTTGTCCTCCAGTTCTCTTCGTTTCTTCCTTACTCTGTTTGGAAAGTGTTGCCTAATTAGTATGGCTCGTCGAATGGGATATTTTTCTTGATCATGAAGTGCAACCCATCCTTTATACTCCTCTGAAGTTGTAAAGTCCCCATTCAAGTTAGCATAATGCCCTATAGTCCTGTAGGGCCAGCTCTGTTCAAATTGTTCTAAGAATGCCCTTGAAAGGTGACTAGGATGAAAGTCAACAGTTTCAGGAATATCCTATCGATGCCCATATTGCCTGCACAGTCTTTGAGGTGAATAGAAAGTAGATTCGTGAAGTCCACATAAAGGAACATTTCTGGTATAGGTGTATAAGGTGATGGAACGGATCCTCCACCAAGAGCATATCCACCTTATAGAACTATTCAGAACAATCTTGAAGTACTCTTTCCAGTCATCCACGGAAATCATTGGATATTAAGAACTCTTAATTTTGCACCCCCGGCATGTGGTTGGACTTAAAAAATCCTTTGGCGAAAGTGAGATGATGAATCGAAAGAAGAATGGACCAAAATGGGCCCAAAAACTGAAAGTGGCAGTGCGGTTACCGCAAAGCAGCTCTGGAGTACCTCAGGGCCTGCCTATGGTTGCCGCAGGTGGCTCCTGCTGTACCGCAAAGCCAGTTTGCGGCAACACAGGCGGCCTCTGCGGTACTGCAAAGCCCCTGTGTGGCAGCGCGTCCTAAATTCGCGAATCCACATCTGAAATGTAGGAAATTGTTCCCAACCCCTTCCATTATATATTCAGACCCCCAACTCAGTTTTTCTCACCTCTCAAACTCCTGGCTTGCTTGATTAGCCTTTGCATCAAGCGAACCATTCCTATAAGTTTAGTCCACCAAGGAACGAGCTTCCTAATTTTAAATTTTCTTTTCTTTTTATTTTTATTTTTGCTTTGCTATTGCTCTTTGCTTTGCAAAGTAAATTGGGTTGCAACTTCCCGAGCCAACCCTCTTCTTCGCCATCCGAGGCAAGTTCCCCGCGAACCGAGGCAAGTCTTCACCATCTCAAAGCCACTTAAGCGCAAGGTAAACTTCTTTTTCTTTTTCTTTTCATTTTTTATTTAATTTATTTTTCCTCCTTGGGATTCGCTTTTAATTAGTTAATTAAATTGGTTCATCTAGGTTGTTAGTTGATTAAAATCTGAAATAATTAATTCAATTTGGTAAATCAATTAGGTTATTTATTAATCCAACCCTCCCTAAATCAATCAATCAAAACATGATAAAGTGGTTTGACTAAACAAACCCCTTCGCAAGAAGGGAGATCTGCGTGGGTTCTGATTCTCATTCAAAGAGATACGCAGGCATGCTTGGTTCAAGTATCGAATCCAATTAAAATTAATCAACTTCTCCCCTCATCACTTTCTTCACTTTAATTTAATTTCTTTTGTTACATTGATTTTATTAGGATTAGTTTGGGGAATATGTGACTTTCCTAGAACCCATAAGGGTTAGAGAAGGTATCCCCTAATTTGAATTTTTATTGTAATTTTAACTTATTTATCTTTCTTTATTTCTTTTTTATTTATTTAATTTACATAATCATACATTTATTATATTGTACATGCACAATTCATGAAATCAATTTTAAGTTACAACTTTATTAAATATCAAACTAATTAAAATGAACTGAAAATCTAGTCCCCAAATTCTCTTTAGTTTCGAGGCTAGTGTACTTTTCCTTTGAGATAAAAATTGGAGTCATCAATGGGTTTTTACCTTATATTTTTCCAAATAAAAATAAAGTAAGGTGACAACTCTAAAACACTTTTTAAAATCAATCAATCTGAACCCGAGAGTTCCATCGTGAGTACAAACCTAAATGAGCATTTTGATTCCCTTATAGCAGATCGGACCGGTGCTCGAGCGAGGCCTCACAGTTGACGACTCCACTAAGGATCACCTTCTTTTTAATAAAAAGAAAATAAAGAGGACTAATAATTGGTTAAAAAGTTTGGCTTTTAATATAATTGTGACTTTTCATGCATCATTTGCATAAGCTATTTGCCTCTCAACCTAGTTCTTTAGGAAGACAATGGATAGTGAGTAACATAGAGTGGGAAACCTTCCTTAGGTCTGCTTTCCGATAGTGAAATCATCCACCTTGCGACGAATCTTTTGATCCTTTCAAAGGTGTAATGAGTAAGCACATACTGTTGGACCCACGCAAGGCTCCTTGACTCACATGTGGTTAGGTATATTGCTGCTCTAGTGTGACGAGTACCCAATTTCAACCACCCTTACCCTTTCATATAATGAACCTAGAATCTGACTTTACGTTGTATGTACCATAATCAAAACCTTGCACAATTGCATATTTATGAAATATTTTTCCCATGCATATTATGTATTCATAATGTATAAAACAACATGCATTCATTTTAAGTGGAGCCTTGAACTGAAGAAGGGCCAAATAGTCTCACCTCGACCCAATCACCTTCGCCCCACATACTTTAAGCCAAACCTCCTTGGCCCATCACCATTAAGACCAACCCATTACCCTAAAGCCCAAACATCCTTGGCCCACTATTACCCTTAAGCCCAAACATCCTTGGCCCACCATTACCCTTAAGCCCAACGTCTTTGGTCCACCATTACCCTTAAGCCCAATATCCATAGCCCATCATACCTTAGGTGATTCTCGAAGCCCAAAAATGGTTGGCCCACAAAGAAATAGGGAATCCTTTTTCCTTAAAGTTTGTATGCCCTTGACCTTCATCCATCACTTACTAGGTTTCTTTTTGTTGTGCTTTAAGGTACTAATGGCCAAGATGATTGATATGGATAGAATGGACACCATCCTTAAGAAGCAAGAAGAGAGCTTCCAAACTATCCTCATTACTGCCCTTAATGCTCAACAAGCAAGCTTCAATAAGGCATTGAGCGCCCAACAGACCAGCTTCAACAAAGCAATGGCTCATCTCACAGCAACTCTCAGTGCCTAACAAGCCAAGTTTGCCAAAGCTTTGAAATCCCAACGCCAACTCATCAACGAGATAAAGGGAATGATAAATCAGGTCAAATCAATTAATGCTGCATCTGGAATAATACCCAAAAGCTCCACATTTCCAACTCCAAGCACCAAAGCCATCCTAACATCTATTTTGGATCAGATTGATAATGGAGAAAAGCTCACAAACACTGAACCACCAACTCCAAACACTACTTCCACCCCAACTCCTATTATTGACCTGACCAATTCCACTCCATTTATCCCAAACACCAATATTGATCTAGTTGTCAATGGAAAGGCACCTACGCCATTGATCCCAAGCATCAATCCTTCATCTTCTTTGAATCCTTTTCAAAGTAGGAAGAAGTCTATCCCATTAGTTACCTCGAAGTGTAAGATGAATGAATCTGAGCATATTTGCATGGGGAAAAGAAAATGCAAAATAAGTGACATCTACACTCCTCTTACTGATACAGAGTGGAAAAGCATAGAGCCTGCTACCATTGCTAACAACAAATCTGTGAAAGTGGAAAGGAGGAAGTTTATAGATTTAGGTGTGCCCTTGAGTGTTATTTATCAAGATGCTTTGCAGCAAAATTTGGTAACACCTTTAGAACTAAAGGCACCGTCAAACCCCTTATCCAAAAATTACAATGCCAATGAATTATGTGAGTATCATTAGGGAGCTGGACATAAGACAGACGTGTGTAAGAGTCTAAGGCACAAAATCCAATACCTTATCGATAAGGGATACCTCATCCTTCCTAGACCAAATACCATCATTGACCTTCGAGCCACTATTAACTCCCTCAGTTCCAAAGCAGCAAAACATGGAGGCTGCTCTCCTTGAGTAAGTCCTCATGATCGGAAGTGGAGTAAAACCATACCTTTCCTATCCAAAATCCACCAAATGAGTCAATACTTTGAGGAGGACACCAGTCCTAGAGTTAGAGTCTATTAGAGTCAGAGTTCAAGTCCAAAAGATTAGGGTCTGTTTGTTAGAGTCACGTCTTTATTTCTAATTTTGAGTCTGTAACCATCGTTCCCAGTTTGTCTTTTAATTGTTTATGTAAATCATGGATGATGCCATTCTTTTTATAATAAAATTTGAATTTTTCATACTCTTTGTCTTTTACTTCATTATGTGTTCTCTTTTTCTGAATCCAATCTGAATGAAACAAAAGATTAATAAAACTCTTACACAAGGGAAAAGTGACATGCATTAGTCGAAAGAATCAAAAGTTTACAGATGAATACATGAAGCAGAAAGCCACAGTCAAATCCAAAAAGAGTTCATCAAGTTGGTTGGTTCGGCAAATTAATCACTTGTTCGCTAAGATCAGTCAAGATAGCATCTAGGAAGAATGGGAAGGTTCACATGTAATGAATGTTATCTGATAAAGGTGATACAGTCTTCATCTGTTGGTTGAATTGCATGACTGGATTTTACAATTGTCTCTTTGACTTATCCATATGCGGATCCTAATCAAACATGAGTTTCCATTGATCATGGTAATGGAAAAGGATCTGGAATGAATGTGATTACACTAAGAGATCACAAGATTCGTGACAGATCTCCGCAAGGTGGCCTGAAAAATAACTACAAGTTCTTAGAAGCATGAAAGTTGAATAATCCAGAATCCCTTAAGCAGATGTACATGCACATTGGCAGATAAAGTGAATAGGAGCAGCCTCATATTATCTTTTATCCAAACTAACATCATTTGTTAGGTTTGGAGCACTCTTTGGAATCATAAATGAATCTTGTTCTCAAAAGGAAGCATTCAAGAATGGGTTTTGTAAAGTCTACTTTGCAAGAATCATCGAAAGTAGCATCAACAGTTGCCATTGGGGACTCTATCAAACTTCCATTATACTTCAATTAAGGGCAACTCTTTACTCATTAATGGGTGAAATGGAATTGGTGCGACAATCGAGATGAAAATTCTTCTAACTAGATATAGGCAAGTGTTATTGATAATTCTATTTTCTTAAAGTTATTTTACCTGTTTAAACTCAAATTTTGGTTCAGTTCTTGAGAATTTAATAATATTATTACTTATTTTGAAGAATAAATAATTCTAACAATTTATAAATAAATTATAAAATATTTTT
>CATKHJ011226679.1:0-19234 GCA_949750685.1 Vernicia montana | reverse complement strand
TTTGCATAAATTTTGTTGTTGTAATTAAATGCTTATATTGGATTACATTGTGGCAAGGCACAATTTAAGTTGCAGCCATTTAATTTGACTGTATTTAATCACAGCAATAAAACTAATGTTGAGCCTTCTCTTTTCATATTCTCTTTTAATGTTCTTTTTTTTTTCTTTGCCTTCTTATTGCTTGGGCAATGATGATGCTTCCACCTCTACCCTAATGTTAATAGAATACTTGTGTTGAGTTAATTTGTGGCAGAGCACTATTAATGTTGCAGCCAATTAACTTGACAATATTCTTACATGATTTGAAAAACAAAAATTTGAGTCATCTCCTTCATTTTTATATTTTTTGACACTGTCTCTAATTTTTGTTTGGGCAATGATGATGCTTTGCATAAATTTTGTTGTTAGTAAGTGAATGCTTCGTTGGATTACATTGTGGCAGGGCACGATTTTAAGTTGCAGCCATTTAATTTGACTGTATTTAATCAAAGCAATAAAACAAATGTTGAGCTTTCTCTTTTCATGTTCTCTTTTAATATTCTTTTTTTTTCTTTGCCTTCTTATTATTGCTTGGGCAATGATGATGCTTCCACCTCTACCCTGATGTTAATAGAATACTTGTATTGAGTTAATTTGTGGCATGACACTATTAATGTTGCAACCAATTAACTTGACAATATTCTTACATGATTTAAAAAACAAAAATCTGAGCCCTCTCCTTCATTTTTATATTTTTTGATACCGAGTAATATGTAATTCTAAGATTAATACTTGCATTTTTTTTTTTTTTTGTCTATTATGTTATGCAGGTTTCTGGTGTACATGCTTTGTGGGATTGCAACATTTGATGCAGTCTTGTGGAATCAATGATCATTATAGTTTGGATTCAATTGTTGATATATTTTTTTTTTTGTAATTGTAATTTGTAATTAGCATATATAGCCTATAATTTTTGTGAAAATATATATTGTCTATAAATTAGCAATGATGTATATGTCTAGAACTTAGATGTAATGTAATAATGTAGTTGATGTGAGTACTAATGCCAATATGTTAGAAGTAAAAAAAAATAAAAAAAAAAAAAAAAAAACAAGTATTTTCATTTTAATATAGTTTTCTTATTTAAAATGGGTTGTATTATTAGAAGGCCCAAACCGATTTACTGCACCAAAACCGAACTGAACCATTCTATAAGTTCGGCCCAATTTTATTTCGATTTTTTACTATATTTTGTTCAGTTCGGTCCTCATTTTATATTGTATCGGTTTTAGTATTTTATTAACCGAACCAACCCGACCCGACCGATGCACACCCATACATACAATAATACCACCTATATATATTTCAATTGAATTTTAAATTAATTATAATTGGATCAATTAATTAATAAGACGTTGAGTTAGTTAATATAATAAATTCTTACTTTATAAATATAATAATATAATATTAATTGAATTTGGTGATTAATCAAATATTTATATCATACCAATAAATTCATGTAAGAAAAAATGTAGAAGATATTAACTTTTAATTGCCGGTTTTGGCCGAATTCTAGTCGAAAAGTGGTCAGAAATCCGCTAGACATGAACTGGTCCAAGTATCCGCCTTGGTCCTGGATCATGATTTTACTGAATCCAGCTACTCTTTTTGTAACTAGAACAATTAATTTTACTCATTTTCATATCTAGTAATGTTAATCCAAGAGTTGTGTTTTTTCTGATTGTCATCGCACCTTTGACTAGCTTTGTTTAGAATATGGGAATTGTGGGATCATCATCAAAGAAGCAAGAGATGAATAATAACCACAAACAAGTTTCAGTTGATATTGGCGATTTAGAAGAGTGCATGGAAAGGGAATTGGAAACATTGCGTTTGCATCCTTTATCAGATCAATGTTCTATATATAGAGTCTCTGAGCAATTACGTGAGTTAAATGAAAAAGCCTACACTCCTCGAGTAGTCTCCATTGGCCCTCTTCACCATGGCAAAAAAGAACTAAAAGCAATGGAAGAACATAAAAGAAGGTATCTTATTTTCTTAAAAGAAAAAAACTAACTTTGCAGGATCTCTGCCAGGGGCGGAGCCAGAAAAAGATTTCAGGGGGGGCAAACTTTACTTTATCGTAATATATTACTTATGTTTCATTCAAAATAAACTAACAAAATAATGTCTCAAATATACTAACAATAGTTAAAGTTGGAAAAACATAATATCAAAGGCTAAAAAAATAAAATTATCGTTCAAAATATAATATCAATATACCTTATAAATTTTAAAATTTTATTGCTATACTAGTAGCTTTAAATTATTTTAAAATACATGAACAACAATATAAGTAATAATATTAGAAAATACTCAACACAAAACATATAACAATAAAATTACATAAAATGAATTAATTAATAACTAGCCTTTTATAATTGTTCTCTATGAGGTCTCATATTTTGATAACGTTGAAGAATTTTCTCATTATCAACACTATTAAAGATACATCTCTCAACATATGTGATCAAACAATCATTTATCCATTAATCACACATTTTATTGCTAAAAAAAAAAAGAGATAAAGTGAGGTAAAATGGAAATGTGGGACAGTTAACAAAAAAGTTAAAAAGTGAAGAAAGTGAAAAGAAAAAATAAAAAGAAAAAAGGTTTTATTATGTATAATGAATATTGGGTTTTTTAAAAAAGAATTATAGTGTACAATGAATTGTTATTATGGGTCAACATCAATTATTTTAGTATCCAAAAAAATTATAACATATTAGATTTTTTTGAGAATATATTATTGGAAAATTTTGATGGGGGCAAAATTAAAAATATCTTAATTGAAAAATTTTAGTGGGGGCAAAATTAAAAACACCCTATAATTTATACCAAATTTTGAAGGGCAGTGGGGGCAAGTGCCCCCATTGCCCCCCCTTGGATCCGCCCATGATCTCAGCAAAGCTACTGAGGAATATGAAACAAGACCGAGAGAAAGTTAAGCAGAAACCTATGATATTCCAAGAAAGGAGTTCATAAAACTGATGATAGTG
Source organism: Vernicia montana (assembly GCA_949750685.1). Taxonomy (NCBI): domain Eukaryota; kingdom Viridiplantae; phylum Streptophyta; class Magnoliopsida; order Malpighiales; family Euphorbiaceae; genus Vernicia; species Vernicia montana. Next base: position 16,196 of record CATKHJ011226679.1, on the reverse strand, counting down.
GATACTGCTTTCTTAATTGAATACTTCATTAAAATTTGTTTTGGGAATGAAAAGTAATGATCGTGTATTCGGTAAATAGAAGATGGCAATCAACATAAGGCTTGATATATTGATGCTTGACATACTCATGGTAAAACCAATATTTATTGTTAATGATATAAAATGACTTGCTGATATCTAGGTATATATATTAGCAAGCCATTTAATTTTATTTGACTTCTTTTTTTAATTAGTAGTATTACAAATTAATTTTTATGTATTATACTAAGTTCATCTGCTTAATCCGATCAAAAGTAGATCATTCACGCTAAAATTAGAAAAATTATAAATAAAAAAAATCATTTATAATCTAACTGTAAAAATTAAACTTTAGCCTAAAAAAAAGTTAAAACTTTATCTATAAAATCCTCATTTTTATTCTATTTTTTAGGTCTACAAGTCATGCTAAACGTGGTAGTTAAGCATGAATCTATACTCTCATACTTGTTAAAGTAGATTCAAACAATTAAGAGCGAAGTCTAATAAGAAGCAAAAAATACCAAAAGACAAAAGTAGGGCTATAAATGAGCCAAACTGTTCGTAAACGGCTCAATGTTCCTGTCACAACCCAATTTCACAATTGTAACGATCCTAGATCATAGATAAGCATAAGGCCACTGAAACCCATAGAATCCATGCTACAATACAATCCATATAGCATCATTACAACTAATCCCCAAGACCAGAACCTAGTTACAAATACACATCTACCTTATCTCATCCACATAAACATATTCATAATCACATACACATACACTTACTCATAAGTCACACATATCTCATATCATTTTTTGGATCATTAGATTAATACATATATCACCATTCACATAATTGTCATTTAGGCCAAAAGAATATCCCTCTCAACATTCATGGAGCACTAGAGTATCTCAAAATACAAACATATAAAAGGAGAAATTACATTGATCGATTTGGTTCTCTAGAGAGAAGGAAGCCTGAAGAACCGAGATGATAAACGCTAATCTTCTGAAAAACATCAACAACCACTAGTGAAATTTCTTAGTGAGTAAAAAATATACTACCATAGTTGTGAAGCTATATGTTTAAAGGCAAGTTAACAATGATGACTTTGTCTCATAACTCATCACATAGGTTCACATAACTCAACAAATGGATTCACATGGCTCATAAGGTTTAAGTAATAAATAGAATAATGAATAGTTTTATAATGCATAATTTATGAAAATAGAAATCAAATATTAGGAGTAGAGACACTTTGTTTGCATACTCCCCTCATATATACATAAGAGTAAAGGTCGGATTAGCAATCTCTTCCTCATAAATATAGAGCAGAGGCTATTTGTTACGCATACCCTCCTCATAATGGAATAGAGGCTTGTTGTTATGCATTACTGCCCTCATGAATAATATAAAGTTGATCGGATTTCATGTCTAAGACAGTTTACCCTTCTTAGATAGGGGTAGGATATTATATCATATCCGATGGGTTACACTGTGCACACTGTCTGATGTATTACCCACATCAGTTAGGAATTTCTATTCCATTTAAGGTTATCAACACATGAATAAGAAATAATTAAGGTTCATACAAATTCATAATCTCATAGGTTCATGGTTCACATTCTCATAATCAAATGGTTCTTATATTCTCATTGAGTTCACATGGTTCTCATGCTCATGCAAAATTAGTATTTAACAAATGAGGGAATAGTAGTTAACAACAAAGAAATTATAAGGTTCATGTGAATAAGGTAATTCAATGATCCACATACATTTTCATACTCATGGTAGTTTAGCAAATAAAATAGGCATTAAGCCTTATAAGGATATCAAATACAAAAATAGTAGTATATTTTCTACTCACATTTGCCAAAAATAATGCTTTATTATCTCTTTGAAAACCCTTTATCACATCAAGCAAAAGGGATGATCACATCCATCACCTTCCTCATCTTGCCTCCTAAGTGAAACTATACACATACACACATACAATGGCAAATATATTAACTCATGCTTTTAAATCATTCCACACATACTCTACACATGTTATCTCATCGTAATCTCACCTCATGCTTAGACTCATATGAAGAAAATGAAAAAAAAAAAAAAAAAAAAAAAAAAAAAAAAAACCAAACCTTATATAACTTACATCTTCAATAAATGCTTCAATGGAGAAGAAACAAAAAGACACTCGTAGTCATAAATCTTTTGGAAGATGCAAATGGGGTAATAAATGAGGTCTCTTGGCACTTAAAGCAGATGGGTTTGGTGATTCTCTTGAGGATTTAGGGTTTAGAAGTAATAAATAGTATTAATGAATTGATGGATAGCTTAAATCTCTTTATATAGCCCCCACTGAACTGTTCAGCCCCCGATAAGTATAACGGGCATTACATTACACTGTTCACGCTATTGCTCTTAGCTCTTATCATGGGTGTTACTCATTGGTAATGAGCGTGAATTTAGCTACTATATGAAATCTAATAACTAAGTAACTATCGTTCCTCATCCTTCACCCCCGTGACCTTCAAGTTTGATAATATGCATTATATATTAGTAACTAGCATTACTGATTCGTAAGGGGCGTTACTGTTCTTTAACGGTAGTGAAATTTGCTTCTGTGACTCCCCATTTAATTTCTAAATTATAGTAATAGGCATTACGCTACTTCCTTACAACAAACTTAGAAAAACACAAGTCATAAGTTCAAAGCTCAACACATAATTCACACATATACACAAAGATTCAACTCATACTCATACACATGATCAATAGGATGTCAACATGAGTTTGGGGCATTACATTTTCCCCTACTTAAAAAAAAAAATCGTCCTTGAATTTTACAAATACACATTGTATATGAATTACACATGAAATAGATGAGGATATTTGAGTAACATATCTTGCTCATTCTCCCATGTATACTCTTCTACATTATGATTCCTTCATTGAACTTTCACCATAGTTATCTTTTTATTCCTTAGCTTCTTCACTTGTCGATCAATGATTACAACTGAAATTTCCTCATAAGCTAAGTTCTCATCTACCTTATTGGCTTGCGGTTGTAGCACATGTGATGGATCTGACACGTACTTTCTCAATATAAACACATGGAATACTGAATGTTTATGGCCTAAAGTTGGTGGAAGAGCTAATCTATAGGAGATATTATCAATTTTTTCCAACACTTCGAATGGCTCAATAAATCTTGACGATAATTTATTTTTCTTATCAAATCTCATCACACCATTCATAAGAGATATTTTAAAGAAAATATGGTCTTATCACACCTCGAATAACATTACTTTTTCTAGCCTACTAGAAAAATAAATACTTTACTAAGATTTTAAAAGATATGTACATATTATGGCCATCAATGAATCTAAAGTTAAGATATATAGTATTATTTATGGTAGTTAATCCTTCACATGATTATGAGTTTATATTATTTTTTATTATTTATATTATAATAAATGTCAAAACATGTGTCATTTACATTATATATTTATTTTATTTTATTTACTTCAAAAATTCAAATACAATGAATATTTTTATAAACATGTGGCATTTATAATATTTATATTATATAGGTGTGATTGGATGATATAGGCGTGGAGAGTACATTGTGATTTAATGCATGTGCATGTTGTAGTAAAAAGAGGAAGACTTTTCATAAGTGTGATTAATATATATTAATATAATATATATTAATATATATTAAAAGTTAATGATTAGCTCTCCTATAAATATATATTAATTTTCTTGTTAGTCACCACTCATTGGGTCCATAATAGATATAATAATGTTGTTTCTTTATTTTCAACATTCAAATAGTTTATTTGGAATCTAGAAAATCAACTGAATAGATTTGATGTGAGTACCATTTTTTAGAGATTTATAAATTATAATTGAATTAGCTATATAAAATTATATAATTAATTGTGCATGCATATCTCAGTTGTTTTATTCACTAAATATGATAAACAGAGAAAATTATGAATTTTTTAAGTAAATTAGTTGAAGTATATGAAATATTTGTCTAACAAGACATGGCCACATATACAATCAGTTGAAGGATTAAACATTAAATTGACTCATAATTTTTTTTAACTTGATTCAATTAAATTAAAATTAATTTTAGAATTAAATTAACTCTTGACATTTGATAATTGGTTTAATAAAGTTCAAAATTATCTTTAGACTTTTTATTTTTTAGGTAATTAGATCTAATTTTTTATTAAAAAATTAAAAATTCATTTATAAATTCTAAATAATAAAAATAAATTTAAATAACTTAATATTAATAAAAAAAAATAAATTTTTTTTTATATATTTCAAAAGTTATAAAATTCTCACAATTCATTATTATTTTTTTTTCTCAACGTTTCCAATCACTAAACATATTTCTCAACTTATCCACCTAATAATTTTTTTTTTTTTATCTCAATTTTCTGCAAATCATAAACATTCAAATTCATTGATTTTCTAATTTTAAGATAATAATTATTTTTTAGTTTTAAGATTGATGAATTTGTGCTTTTATTTATTAAGAAATTTTTTATTTTGCAATTAAATTGGACTCATTTGACCTGAAATTGAAAAGTTAGGGACTAATTTAGCTCTAAAATTATTTTTTCATATTGTTGTCATATATTGACTTTTAACAGCAAAATTTACTTTATTGCTGTAAAATTTTTGCTGCTAATTCCGCTATTTCTTGTAGTGAAATGTCAAGAATTAATTTTAACTCTAATCAAACACAAGTTAAGGACTAATTTCGAAATTTAATCCATTGAATTATTATTTATGACCTTAAGAAAAAATAAATAAATAAACATACAGGTTAGAAAGATGCCCATATAGTATATATATAATAACGTGTGAAAAGTGATGTGGCTTTGGAACTTTAGTATGATTATTAATTAGGGATCAAATAAATTATTATATATCATTCAACTAGAAGAGCTTTAGCTCAAAAAAAAAAAAAAAAAGTCTATATAATTAACTTTCTAGCTTTTTAAAAGGTTTATTTTATTTATTTATTTATTTTTAAGCAGTGGAGAGGAGGAATTGATTCTTGGTCTTTTGTTCGGGAAAAACTGCACTTACCGCTGGATTATGTCTCGACGTGCAAGTTTATTTTATTTAGTTAAGTGTGCATTTAAAATTAATGTAAATTATTTAAAAAAATCATAAGGTCTTAATATCATTTCAAATTCAATACCTCTTTATTTCAATGCCTAAATGACTCCAATGGCTAGGTAGGTCTAAACGAAGATTTGTCAAATTCAATACGTCGTTAATTCAGTAATGAAGATCCAATTTTATGTTTGGATGGAAGGATTTATTAGTAAGTTTTTCTTTATATGAACAAATAGGTGAGGTTGTATATATTATACATAGATCAGCTCATTTTAAATTCAAGTTATTTTAATTGTAATTTTTTTGTGGGGTTTTGATTTAATCTTTTCGGGTTTTCAAGTGGATCAACAATAATTATGCATTAGGTTGATTATCAAAAGTGAGTTTAGATTAAATTTGAGTGAATTTACATATTTCAGGTTGATCAAATTGAATTATCTTTTTTATTAAATTTTTTTAAGCATTAATTTGAAATTTATAAAAAAAAAATATTTTTTTTTATTAATTTTGACTCAAATGAATCATAATTGCGATAAAATCAAACATATTACATTCAAAATTTGTCACCTTTAAAAGGATTTCAACTTAAGAATTTAGAATATAAATTTATTTTAAATTATATGTAATCAACTACTATTACAGCAGCAACTGAACTTTAATTCAAAACTAGTTTGGATTAATTTGCAAATGCGGTTGATTACTTTGACAAGGGATTTATCAATCTAATTTTCAAGTAATCTAATTAGACATGGAAAAATTGTTAAAAATTTAATTCACTGAAATTGCAAAATGTCTATTATATTTTTTTAAAAAAATTATTCAATACACTTCAATATAATACACTTTATATTCACAATCACATGGAATCAATATGAAATTATGAATAGTACATTCCACCTAATTATGAGAGAAATGTATTATATTCATATGTATTATATGTATTGAATAATCTTCTTTTTCGAAGAAAAAAATTTAGTAAATTCGGTTATCGATGTACATGAATATGTTGCACCTTACATTCAAGGTTTAATGAATAAAAATAACATTGCAAGTAACATAATATGAGTGACTCTCTCTTTTTAACATTTCATATCAAATTGGCGATAATTTTTTTATAGTTAAGAAAACTCGAATTTAAAACCTTTCACTTCGCACACTTTTAAAGGAAATGAAAAAATCAATCATACTTCACCTGATTGACACAAATTTAATTAATTTAGTAATAATAATGAATGAAATTAAATTGGGATTACTTTAAAAATATCTCACTAATAGTAAAATTCTTCTTCCCATAACTTAAAAAATATATATATAAAGAATAAAATTTCTCTTACAATGATTTCATTTTGATCTCTACAAGTCTTCCTTCAAATATCACCCCTTTATATATAAATATATACATCATAAACTATATATAGTTGACTCAAATATTTAATATTTTTACTAAAATACCATAAATCCTCTTGGAACACTCTCTCTCACACAGGAAAATAAACGTAAAGACAAATACAAGAAATTATAAGATTTAAAAAACACGAGTGTCTAAGTCAACTTCTGCCGATCTATAGTCATTTTATATATTTTATTGTAATAATATAAAAATGTCTTGTCAACCAGTCATTTTATATTATTATTATTATTTTGCCAATGTATATTAATTTTATTGCAATAATATAAAATGACTTGTTGATATTGATTAGTTTTGGCGCATAAATAAAAAAAAAAAAAAATTATTTATACCGACTCTACAAATTAAACCTTAACCCTAAAAGAAAAATAATAATGAATATGATAAATAAAATTATCATTTTATTTGACTTTTTAGATCTACAACTACAAGTCATGCTATAATGAGAATTATATATACATAAGACGTGTTAAGAATAATAAATCTAAACTCTCATACTTGTTAAGTAGATTTAAACAAGAGCCAAGCTAGTCTAATAACAACCAAAAATACCTAAAACCAAAAGAAGACCGAAGCTGCCCACAAAGAAGATTAAACAGGTTTTATGCTCATTTCTCTTATATGTTTTATTTTTATTTTTTATTTTTTTATTTGCTTTTTTTTTTTTTTTTTTAATTTTTCAGCAAAGACCAAAATAAATTGTGTAATTAAGGTTTAAAATGAAAAAAAAAGAATACATCTAACACATTGTTGTTATATTGTCCTTTTGACGTGGAGGCTTTGTAGAAGAATTCTTGAGCCGTCTAGACAAGCAGCGGACCAAGCAGAAGAAATAGTGGCTCATGGCAGCTGTGATTTTGGGCCTTGCAAGTACTTGATCTAAAGGGAAATGGTCCAACGGATCCGAATCATTACCTTCAGCGATGTGTAACGTCGTTTTTCAGCCAAATTCCTTTATTTGGACCCTTAATTTTGTTGTTTTTCTATTTATGAAAACTTTTTGAATTGCTTGTAACTTTTGATAGGAATTCCGGATTTAGGCGCCGTCTGTGGCGTTTTTCTTATTTTAATCATTATATTTTTCTGGTGTAATATTCTGAAACTGTCATTTTTTGCAGTTTTCATATTTGTACCCCTGTCTAGGGTTTCGGGGCCTCTATTTAAACTTCTACTTTACCTGTTTTAGGACAAATAATAATATTCAAAAACACTTAAATCCTAAAACGGCTTTGACTTTTTGCTTACGCTGCGTCACCTTTAACGTGAAAATTTGAACACTTCTTGCATTAAGAACTAAGGTACTTAAATAATTTTACCTCAAAAAAAAAAAAAAAGTACTTAAATAATTAAACTATTAACTCAATGGTTTGGTTTATATTTTCTTAATTTTCAAGGAAAAAATTATTTAAATTAAGTAGTTTTTGTATATATATATATATATATAAAAGTTGAGTCAAGCTTGAGTTTTCCGAGTCAGGACCTAATTTTAAATTTACTTGAAATTAAAATTTAGATCCAAGCTATTGATTTTTCCAAGTCAATCCACAAGCTATCCGATCAATATCCATCTCAAATTCGAGTAAAATTCACTTGGTTAAAAATGTCGATTTTAGGGGTAATATAAGGTTTACCTTATGCATCTAATGAGGCCAGATCTTCATATCGAGCTGTCTATGTTATATATATATATACTCAGTAAACTCAAGCTTAACACAACCCCTCTCTCTCTCTCTCTCTCTCTCTCTCTCTCTCTCTCTCTCTCTCTCTCTCTCTCTCTCTATATATATATATATATATATATATATATATTTCGAATATGTAATTGATTTCATTCAAATTTAATAAATAAATTAACTTAAATTTTTAATATTAATTAAACCAAATAAAGTCATGTTCAAGTATTTTTAATATTCTAAATTGAGTTTTTTTTTTTTTTTTTTTTTGGCCAAATCAAATTGAGTTTAATCATTACAAATAAAAGTTATTATACTTGGATTTGTTGGAAAAGAAGATAAAAGGAAAAATAAAATAGATAAGATTTTTTATTAATTATAATACTTTTTTATTTTTTATTTTTTTGCACTGAATTATAACACTTCTTTTCCACTTTTTATTTATTTATTTTTTGCCCAAATCTTTTCCACTTTTTGTTCACTATAAGAAGATAATACCTTATAAATAGCCGGCCGGTTTGGAATCGGAATCAAGTTGGACTGAACCGGCCATAAACCAAACTGAAATCAGAATCGTAGTTTTGATTTCGATTCAGTTTTAACTCGTAAAGATGATCGATCTGGTTTTTATCTCTTTAAAAAGAACCGGAACCGCCAACCTGCTATGATTCTCTTATTTCGTAGTTGGATGAGTAATCATATGATTTGTGAACAGCTAATCAGATGAATGAGGAAAAGAAAATTAAGAAATTGGAAACTTGTAAAGAGAAACAAAATAATAATAAAGAAAAAGGTGTCATTCTAGGAACATGGCACAAACCGCCAGCCAAAACCTGTCAACATCTCTCTGCACTTTCCAGAGCAACATCTCTTTGCTGCTCTGGCCTTGGCAATGGCGAACAGAGACCAAGCTCAGGCCTTGGACGATCGGCGATGATAGCAAAGTTGGCATTGGTGGCAGCAAAGATGCCGGTCTTGGCAGAGGAGAACGGACGACGAAGAAGCAGCGTCGATTTGAGATGTGCAGCAGTGGCCGAGGTCGATCTCTGTCTCCGGCTGACGAGCGACGAACATGATTTGGGGAGTGGTCTTTGCCGTCGACCGTCGCAGGTGGTACTACCGGTGCAGGATCTTTAGTGGGGACTTGTGTGGGCTTGACAGCGTCGTTCTCGATCAAGAAAGATGATGGTGTCGGCGGGTGAAAGAACAAGCCAAGGCTGGAGATGATGAACCGGTTACGGACCGGAACCGTACCGGTTTGAAATCTAACTGAAACCGTCTATTTATGATTTATTTCCGGTTTCACCAAATTTGGAACCGAAATCGCCAGTCCAATTCTGATTTTGGTCCAGTTTTGGACCTGGGCCGGAGCTATTTATAAACATCTTAACAAAGTGGAAAATCTCATAAAATTAGCAACAAATTAAACCCACTAAAGCATTTTAATCACATCTCCTAGGATTAATGAGCCATTTACTAATAATACTAAAAATTTAGGAGACATTACTAACTAATACTTTGGCTTGACTAAGGAATCGGTCCAAATTGTGAATCGGACCAGATTAAATCTGCATTCGAACCGGCTCTGAACTTTGTTAATGAAGGATCAATTAAGAACCTCGTTTCTCAATAAACCAGACCAGAATCGACAATTCCGATCCTATTCAAAATCGAAAAAAAAAAAAAAAAAGAATTTGCTGCAAGCAACTATCATATAACCGTTTTCCGAAGCCGCTTTGCTCACAATTTTTTTTTTTAATTCTTTTATAAATAATTGATATTTTTTTATATTTTCATTCATAATTCATTTCATTTTCCCAATAATTTCTAAATTCTCTCAAATCTATCAATTGCAACAATTACAAGTTTTATCTATCAAATATAAAATATTTGTTTAAAATTAAAAAAAAATTAAAAAACATATCATCAAATAACCAATAAATAAAATGAATTTTAATTAATTACAAGTTTTCTCCTTAAAGCACTTTAATTAGTAGTATTTTAGTATATAATTTTTTTTTTTAATTTGGAATACCTATTAAAAAAAATTCGAACCTGCCCGAACTGAAATTTGAGTGAAACCTTGATCCATATCTGAATCGACAGGCTAGGAACTAGCCTTAAACCGGGACAAGCTAGGACCGGTTCAGAGTCAGTTCCAGCCTGCGATAAGGTTTACTAATACTTAACTAAATCAAACAACCAAATAAATAAATGTTATGTTATATGTTTATATACAAGGACATAGCTATGGCCACAAGTCGGTTTAGAATCGGATCTAAATCACTAAAACTCAGACCAAAATCAAAACCATAGTTACGATTTCTGTTCGATTTTAACTTGTAAGAAGGACCAATCCGGTTCCAGTCCTCCTTACCTTGAAGCTTTTGGGTTTTAAAGAGTAATTTTTGTAAAAAAAAAAATTAATAAACTGATTTAGATCCGGTTCAAAATCTAAATCAAAACCATACGAACTAGAATCGAAACCAAACCATTTATCTATGATCCGATTTCAATTTCATAAAATATTGAACCGGAATCACCAGTTCGGTTTGAAATCGTGGCTTAGACTACAAGGACACAAAAGACACAAATGTAAAGTTGTAAACTACTTATTTACAGAATTGACACTAGATATAAATTAACTATTTACTCTAACTAACTATTTACCAAGCTAACTGACTCTTTGTTTTACAGCATATAAATTAACTATTTACTCTAACTAACTATTTACCAAGCTAACTAACTCACTGTTTTACAACATAAAAATTAACGATTAAATTTTATCTACACTGTGTGCATATATCAATCAAATGAGATAATAACATATGGAATAAAAAAGAGTATTGATATCTTTTTATTAGATAAAAAAATCATATTGATTAAAATATCTCATTACTTATTAGTTTAGCATACAAGATAAATCTATGTACTTAGTGTTGGCAAAAAAAATTTCATAAATTAATTATTTACATATTAACAAATTCAACTTGCCAGGACCCACTCACTTTTTGTTTTCACTTATGTTTTCAAATCCGACCCAATTTTAAAACCCGTGAAAGTAGAACGTAACATATTAGAGGTTCAACCGAAGTCGAATCAAAATTTTTAATAATATTATATATTTATTATTTATATGTTAATAATAAATATAATATATATATAATTAAAATTAACGAATATTATCAGAACAATTAATGAATATTACTTATAAAAAATATAAATTTGAAACCATTATTTAGATGAAATTATGATAAATTAACTCATTAAGTGATCATTTTGAGATCCAAATTCAGGTGGGTCCCACTACTCAGTTGTAGGAGATCGACTCGGATTTGTGTTTTCCTACGTAAGAAATATGAATTTGAATATTTATGTACTCAAAATAGTAAATGATAATTTGAAACTCAAAATAAGCTATATGCTAAGAAAAATGAATTATCCCACATTGGAAAAATGAAAAGTTGGAATGTGGTATATATTGAAAAGCTCATCCTTTCACCATTAAGAAAGTAATTAATGAGGCTCTCTCTTGCGCACGCAAAAGTGCAAATCCACGGTACTGAACTTAAATTCTACATGTGAGCGTACAACTTGCGTACACAAATGTCGGATTGAAATGAGTTGGCTTGCACCAACTTGGATTTTGCAAATTTTTTTTATTTAAAACAATCACGAATTTTTTTTATTTATCTATTTTTTTTATTTAGTAAAAAAGAAACTTTTTTTGGCAAAAAAAATATTTCCTCCCATAAAATCCGGACCGGATTGATCGGGTCACTAGTTACCCGGCCGGTCCACCGGATAATTCCCTGATTCTTAAAATCTCGGATTTCCTGGATAAACCGAATCGGCCTTGCAACTGGTTCTCAATTTTTTTATCTGACCGGCCGGGCTGGTTCAGTTCGAATTTGACAACATTGATTTTCACATTTAAAATAAAATTCCGACAATGGCCACGTTAGTGTCAGCTAGTCCATTATAAAAATAATTAAAAAATGGTAAAATATTATTTAGTTCCTAAGATTTGTCTTAAATAATGATTTCATCCCTTCAATTTGAGAAATGAGCTTTTTAATCCTTGAGATTTGATTTCGTCAAAACAATTGGTCCTTCCGTCCAAATTTATTCAAAATTCCGTTAAAAAAATTAGCAAATAATTAAAAAAAAATTATTAATACCTAAAATACCCTTACTATCACTATCACCATCACCATCAATCTTCTTCCATTATCTAATTGTTGTGAAAAATAAATAATATTATAATATAATTATATTTCTTTATGCACCATTTATATTTACATTAGATGCTCCTTTCAAGAATTTTTTATTTACCAAAGATACAGAAACAATATCAAGAAGAAAAAGTTATTCTATCGCATCCTTGAAGATACTCATTTCCAGTAAATTCATCCTAGCATAAGCAACAATACCCTTGCCCATTTTCAAAGTAATTGCATTTATTATTTTCACCAAAATAAGCATATGAAGTATTGTTCTTCACAGCCTCATTACATGTCTTTTCTTCAACTACCTATTCAATAACAAAATTAGCTCGTGAGAATATTTTCATTATCATAAAGCTTCATATATGTCACTGTTAACCAAACTAGTTCAATGGGTTTGTTGATGATTTAATTCTTAGTATCAATTATTGTTTGAAAAAATGATGGATTTTTTTTAATTAATTTGTTTAATTTGTAAATTTATTTTTTTGTTTTTTTTTTCCTCTTTCTCTTCTCTCACTGTCTCTCTCTCTCTGGGTCTTCGCCATTTCGCCGTTTGTGGATGAAGCTCGTTCGTCGCTCGTCGGTGGTCTTTGGAGGAGAAGCTCCTTCGTCAAGTCCTCGAATCGCCGTTTGCATTTCGTTTCTAAGCCTCTATCTCTGTTTAGTTTTTCAGTCGAATTTTCAGGTTTTTATTTTTTATTTGTTGTTCGTAATTTTAGATTTTTAATTTGTTTAGCTTTGCAAACAAAGTAGGGGGATTGAATTTAATTCGTTTAGCTTTTATAATTATAGATCAGTTTTGAAATGGGTTGTGTTTATTCCTAATTTTTGTTAGAATGTGTATGTTTGAATTCGTTGAATTTGATTTTTGGGTTTTTCCTAATTTTTGTTGAATTTGGTTTTTCGTAATTTGAATTAATTGAAAATGTCTGATTTATATAAGTAAAATAGACAAACAAGAAAGAAAATCAAAATAAATAAATTGATTTTTCGGGTTTAGAGAGAGAGAGCTTGTATGAAGTAGAAAATTTAATTGTAAATAAATGGCATTTTAAACTTTTCACAAATTTTTAATGGAAAAAATTAACAGAAGGACCACTTAATATAATAGAATCAAACCTTAGGGACTAAGAGTGATTTTTTCAAATTGTACAGACGAAATCATTATTTAAAACAAACCTAGGAATTAAATAGTACTTTACCCATTAAAAAAAAACTTTTTAGCCATTTGCTTATTAATTTCTCTTAATTATAATTTAATAATATTTCCTTTTTTTTTTGCCATAAATTAAATAATATTTCTTAATAATTAAGATTGCTTGGTTTTCATTCTGCTCAAATTTATATGATTGTTAAATTTCTCTTAATTATTTATTATTTGTTAAATTATTTTTAAAAAAATAATTACCTTTCAAATTATATGTAAATTTATTTAATAAATAATTTCTCTTAATATATAATTTGACAAATTATATGTAAATTTATTTACTAATCATATATTAAGAGAAATTATTATTGTTTCAATTTTTTTGATTTACAAAAAAAATGTAAAAATACCCACACACAGTATTTTCTTCAAAATTTCATATTTTAATTTTTAAAATATATTGATAAAATAATTATATTGCACATACAATATTTTTAAGTCAACAAAATTATAATTATTAATTATCAAATATTTTACTTTATATAAAATAATTTTTTAACAAATAAAAAAAATAAATTTAATTAAATGTGTAATTATACTTTATAATTACATTAAAATAAAATTATTAAAAAATATATAATATTATTGCATTCATTATAATGACGAATTATAGATTTTTATATCCCAAATAAAATTATATATATATATTTTAAAATTAATTGAATATAATTTTAAAATTTTCAAAATATGTTTTTTGCAATAATATGTTTTTTGAAGATATAAAACAAACTCAAAAATTGTCCTGTCTTTTATAAAAATAAAATAGAAGCTTTGCCTTTTCATTTATCCTTTTAATTCCAAAATTCTATTTTATATACAATTGTTGTCATTGGCGAATTTTAAAGTAGAATGGCCTTTAGTTTTCTATGAACCGAATTTTTAAGTAGGGGTATAATTGTAATCTTATGGGGTAAAGATAAAGAATTCTATGGCATAAGTTAATTGTATATTAACTTATGTATATAAACTGGTCCAAGTATCCGCCTTGGTCCTGGATCATGATTTTACTGAATCCAGCTACTCTTTTTGTAACTAGAATAAGTATTTTTACTCATTTTCATATCTAGTAATGTTAATCCAAGAGTTGTGTTTTTTTCTGATTGTCATCGCACACTTTGTTTAGAATATGCAAATTGTGGGAACATCATCGAAGAAGCAAGAGATGAATAATAGCGACAAGCAAGTTTCAGTTGACATTGACAAGTTAGCAGAGGAATTGGAAACATTGCGTTTGCATCCATTATCAGATCAGTGTTGCATATATAGAGTCCCTGAGCAATTACGTGAGTTAAATGAAAAAGCCTACACTCCTCGAGTAGTCTCCATTGGCCCTCTTCACCATGGCAAAAAAGAACTAAAAGCAATGGAAGAACATAAAAAAAGGTATCTTGATGATTATCTTCAAAGAAGTGAACTAACTTTGCAGGATCTTATCAAAGCTACTGAGGAAAATGAAACAAGATTGAAAGAAAGTTATGCAGAAACCATTGATATCCCAAGAGAGGACTTCATAAAACTGATGTTAGTGGATAGTGCTTTCATAATTGAATACTTCCTTAAACGTTATTTCAAAGAATACAGAAGTAATGATCGTGTATTCGGTAAACAGAGGATGACAGTGTACGTAAGATTGGATTTATTGTTGCTTGAAAATCAGGTTCCTTTCTTCTTTCTTGTCTACTTGTTATCAAAATTTGATCATGAAGGACTTTCTATGATTAAGCTTTTTCAGACCTTTTTAACAAGTGGAATACCAGGAGTAGTTAATAATAATTTATCATTGGCGAAGACTAGTTTCCACGATCAGAATCTTGTTGATTTGCTAAGAATTTATCTGTTGCCATCAGAGCCAAATCCAAAGAAGCAATACAGTAGTCTTTCAACACCTACTGTTACACGTCTCCACCAAGCTGGAGTCAAGTTCAAATCAGGTTCAAGTAAATGCTTGCTTGACATACAATTCAAGAATGGTATTTTGGAAATTCCCAAATGGGAAATAACTGATCAAACTGAGATTTTATTTAGAAATATCCAGGCTTTTGAGCATTGCCATGGCTGTGCTTATTATATTAGCGACTACATTGCTATCATGGATTGCCTTATCAATGATCTAGAGGATGTCGAACTGCTGGTTAAAAATGAAATTATAGAAAATTGGATGCAGGATAGTCAAGCTGTAGCAACTTCTATCAACAAATTGGGTAAATATAATCTTATAGGTGAGTATTTCTATTTTTCTGGTCTAATTGAGGATCTTAATGCATTTTGCAAAATCCCAAGGCACAAGTGGAAGGCAACATTGAAGAAGAAATATTTCAATAATCCATGGACTATAATATCTGTTATAGCAGCAAGTTTTCTCCTAATCCTCACTGTTCTCCAATCAGTATGTTCCATTCTTCAAGTAGTCTAGTGCTTCTACGTACCATAATGCTTCTTATTTTAATTTTCTGTAAACTTAAAATTAAAGACTATATGATTGTGTAGTCCTGTCCTATTTTATCTATTGTGTTTGTGTC
>CATKHJ011226670.1:0-13396 GCA_949750685.1 Vernicia montana | reverse complement strand
TATATATATATATATATATATATATATATATATATATATATATATATATATATATATATAAGAAAAATTAAAATAAAATAATTTCATATCAATACAATTTTAATTTTAGTAACATAAATTAACAATAAATAAATAAATTGAGCCCTGTAATTTCGCTTGAGATTATATTAATAAAAAAATTGAAAAAATTAAAAATTATCGCATAAAAAATCCATGAAAAAATAAAAAAAAAATAATTTAGCCACCGACCTATTTCCTTTCCTTTTAATTTTCCCTAAGATAACGGCTATTTCTTAGACTCAGTTTCAGTTTGGGAAATTGAAAAACTGAGTTGCAGATTTTCTTAGTTCTCTGCGAGTAAAAGTATCGGCGATGATGAATTCTAAGCCAAATTACGTAAAAACCTAATCTTTTTCCCCCTTTCTCTTTGTTTTCCGAGAAAATGAAGGAAAATCTTGGTTGGTTTGTGGGAAAATGAAAGAAAATGATTTAATCATGTTTTCTAGTTTTATTCTGCGAGTAAAGAAAGAGCACTGAAGCTTCTCATTCTGTGATCTTTAACCTTCCTATCATATCTTCATATTTTACGACAAGAAACCCAAATTTTACTCCCCCCAAGAGATCTTTCACTAATCTCTTTATCCCATTAACAAGAAAAGAAAGAAAACTGAGTTTCTTTCTCTCTCTATTTCTTTCCTTTAAAAAAGAATTATAGTGAAAAACATGCACCGGCTGTTTTAGTTTGAAGGTGAGAATTCTGCGAAGCTCTCAAAAAACAGTCTTGATCATATATTCTTGCTTCGAGATTGTTTAGAATAGAATGAAATGCAATTTTTTCATATGTTTTTTTTTTTCTATTTCTCTCTTGTTTTGTAGTTTTGATTTCGTTTTTGAATGAATTGTACAGGAGGGACAACTGGGTTTAAGAATGCTGAGACAGACGAGACAGATTTTAGGTATATTTTCCCCCGTTAAATTTGTTTGTTAGTGAATCATTCCTTTCAAGTAATGATTTTTATGACTGCATTTTAATTTCCAGCCAACTAATGGATAAGAAGCAAAAGCATGAAAGATTTCTTCAATTTCTTGCTTTATCGAAGTGGTGTGCTAAGATTTTCTCCTTTGCAAGGTACCTCAATAATTTATTACTTGATTTATTGTGGGCCTTTTATTATGTCTTATCTAATGCGATGCATTTGTTACTCACGATTGGGGCTTTGGCCTCCCGCATCAGTAGAGTAGTGTGTGTGTGGATATAAGTGTAGGGTTCATACTCAAAATTGACATGATTTTGAGGTGTACACTCCCTTCCCTTCCCTTCCCTGTCCCTGTGTGCGCGCGCTTATACATTTCGAAAAAAAAAATATATATATATATATATAGAACAACCCTGAACTGTTTCTCTTTTTAGGTCTTGAATGTACGAACTAATGAACAAAATGATGAGATCCTTAAAAAGCTTTCTTCAAGTTTGCTATCCACTGCAAAAAGACATAAAGGGTACAATACTATGTGGAGTATAAGCTGTGATCTCAATGATTCCGCACTGATCATAAATCTTATGGTAAAATTTTTTCTGTTTCTAAGTATAAAATGCCAAGCATTTACAATACTCCTTGTTCTGTTTTCCGATTATTAAATTCCATTTTTTTTTACTAATTACAAATTTAATTCATTACGTTTTGACTAGGCCTTGTATAGAAAAGGAGGGAACAGCCTTAGGTTGGAAAAATGATAATCAAGTTAATCTAATTCGCTATGTGTTTTGAAGTTGTTGTTTAAGATTTCCTCCTTTACAAGGTATATCAACAATTGATTGCTTCATTTATTTTGGGCCTTTTATGTCTTATATACTGCAATGCATTTGTTACTCACTGTGATTAACACAATCTAGTTATGTTTTTTGAATTTGTTTAGGGTCTCACATAAACTTATCGGATGTGCTAATGCATACATGTTAAAAGATGGTCCAAATTTGGGACGTGAGTCTTTGGAGATCCATAATGTTGTTTGGCAATTTGTGTTCTGTTGTTGGCTCACAACATGACTGGGGGCTGAAGAGGTTTGTTTTTATCCAAATTGATACTACTTATGCTATTTTGTTCGCTGTTCTTCTGAATTTGTTATTTACTTGCATGTCTTCCTACTTTTGTGGGATACACTTGTATTTTATCCTAGGCTGCAGCTAAATCTGACAAGAGTTGCTGCTGATGGAAGTTGTGTGGTTGAACAATTTTTGGATGGGGTGTGTAAGGGACTAGATCAAAGTTGTTTATCCTGCATGAGCAATCCTTGGTTAGTTTCTTTGCATCTTTACTGCTCCAAACTTCCCTTCTCATTTGATTTATACTCATGAAGTTTATGGGTCTTATTGTGATGGATTGTCCTATAATATGTATGCTGTGGACAGATGCAACCAAGGATGATAAGTTTGAAACTTTGAATGGCTCATAAAGTGGTTTGGTGGAACTTGCAGCCCTAGTGTTATATCAGGTAGTTATTTCTCTTTACAAACTTCACTTGTTTAAAAAAAAACAAAAAAAAAAAAAACTCTGCATTTAAAAAAAAAAATAAAAATCACTTGTTAGAAGAAGAAAGATGGATAAAAATTGTGCAACTTTATTTTAATTTATTTATTTTTGAGGAAATATATGAAGAAAATCATGGAAATTGAAAATTTGAAATGTTTGAATTGTCTTTGCAGCGGAAGCATTGCCTTTTCTTATCTTGATACTCATCCAATGTGTGTCATTTATGGGATGTACTAAGCAATGCCCCAAGCATTCAATAAGAATATGGGATTATAGTTCGGTATCTATTAGCTATTAGAGATTGATCTCTTCACTCGAGGAACTTTATTTATTGCGGTGAGTTCTTATATGGTTTAATTACTACTTGTCTGTTGAGTGCTGAATTCTATTTCTTGGGTGATTAATGTCAATTTTAATTCTTTCTGTTTTAGAAGGCCATATGTCTCTCTGTATATAGAGAAGGAGGAAACAGCCTTGGGAGGGAAAAATGATAATCAAGTTATTTGTTAAGTGGCTTGCTAAGATTTTCTCCTTTGCAAGGTACCTCAATAATTTATTACTTGATTTATTGTGTGCCTTTTATTATGTCTTATCTAATGCGATGCATTTGTTACTCACGGTGATTAACAACATCTCGTTATGTTTAGCTGGAGGGCTGTTATGACTAGCCTTGCACATAGAACTGCCCAAGTTGAAGAGTCGGAAGTAATTGCCAACTGGCTCATTAATTCCATAAAATCAGATCTGTATAGCTATCTAGAAGTAATGGCCAACTGGATGAGCAAGTCCATAAAATAAGATCTGTATAGCCATCTAGAAGTAATGGCCAAGGCTCTTCTCGAGGCATATGCTGGTGCTGTTGCAGCTAAACTTGAGTGTGGAAAAGATCATAAAGGTCTACTAGATAAGTATTGGCATAGGCATGATTACCTTCTTGACTCCCTCTTCTTAAAAAAGAATGATTTATAGACCAGCTATATTTTCTAGGCATATGCTGGTGCTGTTTCTATATTTTCTAGACCAGCTGAACCATATGGACACACACATATTGTTCTGATAAAGAGATTAGATTAGAATAAAAAGTTGATAGATTTCATTGAAATGGTTCATCTGGAAATTTCCCAAGAAGTGAATGCAGGAGGGAAAAAGGCCAGCCTTGTGCCTAATCCGGTACTCCATGCTCATGCAGATACTGTTGTATGCATTGCTTATATGCTGCTTGATTTGAGGAATTTCACCATTTAATTTTAATTGAGCTATTTTATCAATGAAAATCATTAAAAGGCTATGAAGAGACTACCAGTCATAAACAGGTGCCACATATTGCAGTCCATGGAATACATCATAATTCAGAGTGAAAAATGCATATCACTTTTTGTTTATTGTTATCTTTATAGTTCTGTTTCAAATGCATGGGCTATTACAAGCTATTATCTCAGAGTTTGTGTTTTTTTGGTTATGTGGCATTGATAAAACAGTTGACATCCTTGTTACCATTGAGCGAAAGGGGAACACAAGGCCCTAGAATACTACGACTTACAAGTCCTTTCAAATACCATGCAGCAAGTGAATGGTGGATCTGTTATCAGCGGAGCATACCCAACCAGCAGCCCATCTATTCCTCTCTGCATCAAAAGAAGCGAGGATGTTGAGAAAACCCTACAAATGTCTGATTAGATCTCTTCAAAAAGTTGTCTGCACAAGTGCTAGATTTGTATTGCCTGGGATTGACTTATTGGAAGGGCCAGTTTCAGCCTGATTTTAGAGTTTACAGACTTAAAGGTTTGCTTTTTATACCATTAAACTGAATAAATGGCCGCCTCCTATTTTCAAGACCAACTTGCTATGACTTCTTAAAGTCCTAGAGAAAGAATGGCAGTGAGGCTAACAATTATCCTTTCTGTTGTAGTTGATTTGAGGCTTTCTTGACCATTTTCCTTGAATCTTTTGGACCTATATCTGCTGTTTGAGAATGCTCAGCGTGCTGGAAACTGTTGTAGTTATTCTGATGTCAAAACCCCATGAGGACAGTGATCCTTGCTGTACTGTGTTAATACATACAATCAAGAACAAAGTTCCAACCTATAACTGTTTTATAAACATGGGCGAGGCAGACTGCTAAGAGTCGCAATGGATCAAGTAAAATAGCCAACATATTCTAAAATCTTGCAATAAATTCAGTGTGTTAATGAACAATCAAAATGTTTTCGAAACAATGATGCTTTATTTTCTGTTTTTGTGTGTTCATACACATATTCACATATATATATATATATATACATGTTTTTGGTTTTAGTTTACTGCTATTAGGATATACCCTGGAAAAAAAATCATACTAAAATCTTTCCTGAACAGCATTGGCATTTGCTGTTGCTATTTGCATTTGCTTTTGGGAGTTTACTGAATGCCTCCTTGTTGTTCTGTGTCAAGCGGTTTGCAAGTGCATATACATAGAAACTTCTTAAGTAAGTTTTCTTGTGGACTCAAATTCTTATCCTACATTTTAGTTGCAGATGCTATGTTTGTAAACAATGTTTTCCATGTCTAAAATGCTTTATAATTGGCTAGAGAGCGTCGTATAGGCCGTATTGGATTTACAATTTTACTCTTTTGACAATGTATTCATTTATGCAGTTGAAGATTCCTTATTTTTATTCTTTTTTACCTGGCACTTAGTCATCAATAACATCCAAGTTCCTTCTCGTATTTGTTTCATTTTTTTTTTCTTCTTTAATTTGTGCTTATTTTTATTTTCCTTCAGGAATAGAGAAGAAATAATGCCATTTCTCTCCAAAATGGGCAGTGCTTGTTAGAATTGAGAGATCATGCTTTTCATGTAATTAAAGAAAATGGCAGTGAATTCCAGTCTCTTTGTTGTTCAGGCTCTAGCTCTGACTGCCATACATGAATCTCTCGTTTATCTTCATTCAGAAGCCTTGTTTTCTGTCCTATCTTTTTCATAATGGGAGATGTAGATGCTTTAGATGCTGTACTTTTATGGTGCTATAATTCAATCCACGGAAAGGCTCTTGAAGGCACCTGCTAAGGCGTATGAACAATTTTCTGAATGTGCTCAAAATTCTCACTTTTGACTTGATGGTATAGAATTGATCTGATGCTTTGCCACGAATATCTAGCCCATATATAGCAGCAGAAGTCAGATTGTGAATGGTGGATCTGGAACTTTAACTGCACAGCATTCCCAACCTGCACAGCAAAAGCCTTACAAAGGTCTGATTAGATCCCTTCAAAAAGTTGGCTGCACACGTGCTAGATTTGTATTGCCTGGGATTGACAAGGGCCAGTTTCAGCATGATTTTAGAGTTTACAGACTTGCAGGTTTGCTTTTTATCCTATTAAACTGAATAAATGGCCTCCTCCTACTTACAAGACCAACTTGCTATAACTGCAGAAAGTCTTAGAGAACGAATGGCAATGAGGGTAACAATTATCTTTCCCCTTGTAGTTGATTTGAGGCTTTCTTGATCATTTTCCTTTAATCTTTTGGACCTGTCTGCAGTTTGAGGCTGCTTGACTTGCAGGAAACTGGGATTTCTCCTAGGTTGTTCGTGGAGGCAATTATCATGCCCCTCAAAATTTTAAAATTGAGCATTTCAATGAAAATTTGCAAAGGTAATTGATATAAAATTATTAAATTTTCTTTTTGTGTGTTGGAGTATATATCTCTCTCTCTCCCTTTTTTTTTTTGGCATCTCCGTTAATATGGATAAAAAAGATGGTAGGACTAGTTTTTCTTGGAAGAACCTTTTCATCTAAATTCCTGTGACAATTTTGAAGCACTGCAGTAACTTTTTATGGCAGTTTGGTGCATCCGAGTCAAATATCTTTACAGAAGCTTAGTTATTTCTAGAAATGAAAGTGGAATATGAATATCTATTTTTTTTTTTTTTAAATCACTATGACTTCCCTTGAATTTCATAACATGTAATTAGACTGATTTGGTTGACATGGGAATTTAGGTCACACTTCAATTTTAACATCATTAAGATATGTTTGATCTTTAACTCAATAGAATGATGCTAGCCCTCAAAACATGAGAAGAAATTAAAAATCTAAGTGAAAAAATAGATATTGATTAACAATGGATTTTTTATACAAATGAATAGTTTACTTTGTGTGAAAGAAAAATGGGAAAAGCTCTCATATTAGAATTTTTATCAGTTATCAAGAGTAAATTTAGGTTTTTATGTGGGCTTGTGCTTCTGGAGCTTTTACAGGGTTCTCTATGAATGTTATCCAACTTGATTGGAGGAGTGCAGTAAATTTTTATTTTTATTTTTATTTTTTTTATATTCTTGATTGCAATTGTCTTTTGGGTCTATAGGAGGATTTCTGGTTCTCCATGATGTATTTTCTTTTCTCTCTTTGTCAACAATGTTTTCTTTTCTCTTCAAACAAATAATAATGATAATATTAATATTCCCGTTGGAAGATTATAACTGATATTGAGCATCCCCTTTGATGTTTATGGTAGATTATAACTGGGCGAGCCCACTTTTTTTTTTTCAACTTGGAAACGGGGTTTCCGTTTAAGGAAACCAGTTTTTAACTTTTTCAAATTACGGAAACGTTTCGGACAAGTTTCCATGAGTTTCCAATCAAGAAATGTTTCCGAAACGCGACCTCCAAAGAGTTTCCGTGCAACATAGCTTGTAAGTAAAGGTGTGCCATTGTTTTTGGCCTCCTTGACCCTTTTGCTTTTAGATAAGTTTTTTTTATAAGAGGAGAAATTTTTTTAGGAATAAATAAAGACAATAATAATCTTACTGGAAGACTATAACTGAGCACATCCCTTTTGATGTTTATGGAAGATCACTATCACTTGTAAGTAAAGGTGTGCCACTTTTGGCCTCCTTATCACCATTCTCTTTTTCCCAACCAGACAGTCTGCTGTCAGTTGTATTCTTATTTCCATTTTGTTGGATTTTTTAGGGCAGGAAACTCTCAAAAACACAGACAGCACAGCAAACACAGGCTCTGTAAATTAAACCAAGTTTATTTGTTTGTTTGACTCACCAAGTTTACAGTTGCAGACGATTCCTGAATTGATATTTGTGTTTCCAGCACAATACCTATTTAATGTTATTATGTCTGCATTGCTGACATTATTTTCATTCTAGGATTCGCTTTGTGGACCATCACTATGAAATATGATTTGGATGCTCAGCTGGAATTCTATCAAGTAAATTGCACTATTAATCACTCAACTTGGTTCTTTCGTTCTGGTCAATTGCTAAACTTTGATTCTTACAATTTGGTGTAAAAATTGCTCTTTCATCTACAATATATTCACGTACCCCAGATTTCTGTCGATTCTGAAAATTAAAGTAAATGCAAATCCAGTGACTTGCATGGTACATGCATCGACATGGACTACCTGTAGCTGCCATGTTGGATTCCTAGTATAAGTGATTCTCATTCTATATAAAGTAAAAACAATGTGACCAGGTTGAAACCAGTCTATGAGCTTGTTTTGCATTGAGATTGAAATTTTTTTTCTGAAAATGCACCATTTTTTGTATATTGTTAGAAAAAGCAATTTAGGAGTGTTGCTTAGTTTTGAAACTTTTATTGCTAGAACATGTGAAATTCACCTTAAAAACAAATTTTAATTACCCTAATCAATATTTTTGACCCAATGCTTTTTCTCAACAACTGCTCAAATAGAAATGCCAAGCAGACCCTATATGTGCTATCAAATGTACTATTTTATGTAAATCTGAAATTATATGTTATTTTCGTTTGCAGAGTTTGATACATCTTGGAGATCTAGTTAGCAGAGTTGCAAAATTTGGCCTACTACACTGGATGGGACGTGTTAAGCTAACTGATTGCATTTGTGATTTTGTCTTACTCAGTCCTCAAATTGTAGTAGCAAATTGTACAGGTAATTACTGCTTTATTATATTTGTCATTAGGCATGTGTGAAGCATGCTGAATGGATGCAGATCTAAGGTTTGAATCACTGATGATAAAATCTTAGAATTTGTTGGATAGGAACACGGTGGGGTTGTGGTGTAGTTTGCATAGGGCATCTTCTTAGGAAGCTTTGTACTTCCCAATGTGGATGTCAGATGATGATTGCGGAAGGATTATCCTCCCTTAGACATTGTTTTTGTGCTTCTCTCTCTCTCTCTCTTGTTGCTTGCATCCTCCATTTGTTCTTTTTCATGCTCTTCTAGGCTCTATTTTGTCGGGTGCTTCATTCAATTTTTGTTATTTCTAACATTTTCACTGATTGGTATTACATGTTTCATAGTTGCACTTACTTTCATTTTTCATTTTTATTTTAGCTGGATATTTGTCATCCCTTTTGGATGGCAATCCTTTGGGTTCATTAATTGAACAATTAGACACCAAAATGGGTTTTGAAGATTGGTAAGCACTAAAATTTTCGTGGCATTGTTGGCATTATTTATGGTAAATGAAGTGATTTTGGTAATGGTATAAGGAAGCCAATGGCTCGGTAGGTTTTTTGTGGTGCCAACATGTCTGTAAAATTGGCGCTGCAAACTGTAGATGACTGCTGTTTTAGTAATTGTTATCCGTCTACAAAAAGCTAGTTTTAGCAGAAAATACCTCTTTCTTGTTCCTTTTAGCAATCATGTAGGCACATTCTGCTTTTGTGTTACTTGAAAGCATTATATATTTAGTGTAAGTATGGATCTGTTTTCAAAATATTATTTTTGTTTTTGAAAAATAGAAAACGATATCGACCAGATCCTTAGCTGACTTAATTTGTTATAATACTGTGCACTAATAACAAAATTAATAACATATAATTTTTTTAATTAAATTATATGTTATTAATTTGTTTTTTAAACTAATTAATTTTATATTATTTTTAAGGTTGAACTGAATTTTAATAAGGTTAAGTTCGATCTTAATATAATATAATTCGACCTTAATAAGGTAGAATTCAAACTTAATAAGGATAAATTTAATTTTAATAAAATTGAGTTATTCTCTAATAATTTTGAGTTCAATTTTAATAAAATTTAGATCAATTGAATAATAATAACATATAATTTAAAAAATAAATTATTAATCCATTTTGAAATAATATAAGTTATTACTTTATTATTATGTTATATGATATATATTGATATATAATTATAAGTTTGAATATCTAATTTTTCAATAAATTAATAAGTTTTGATATTTAATTTAATTTAATTTATTTTTTAAAATAATTAATAATTTGTTTAATAATGGGTTATATATGATATATATTTAAACAAATTATATATCATATAGTAAAGTATTAATTCATATTATTCCAAAATATATTAATAATTTATTTTTTAAATTATATGTTATTATTATTCTATATTATTAAAGTTGAACTAAATTTTAATAAGGTTGAGTTCGATCTTAATATGGTATAATTTTTATTAAGGTAGGATTCAACATTAATAAAGTTAAATTCAATTTTAATAAAATTGAGTTATCTCCTAATAATTTTGAATTTAATTTTAATAAAATTTAGATCAGTCTTAATAGCATTGAACAATAATAACATATAATTTAAAATCAAATTATTAATATATTTTGGAATAATATAAATTATTATTTTATTATTATGCTATATAATATATATTGATAATTTATTTTTAAAATTTTATGTTATTATTATTTTATATTAATTTTAATAAGGTAAAATTCGACATCTTATTAAGGTCAAATTTTATCTTATTAAGTTTGAATTATTAAGGTCAAATTTAATCTTATTAAAATTTAGTTCAATATTAATAATAATGAATAATAATATAATATAAATTAAAAAATAAATTATTACTTCATTTTGAAATAATATAAATTATTATTTTATTATGATCCTATATATATATATGCTATATGATATATAATTAAAAGTTTCAAACTATATATATAAGTTTGAAACTTTTAATTATATATCATATAGCATAACAATAAATTAATAATTTATATTATTTCAAAATGAATTAATAATTTATTTTTTTAAATTATATGTTATTATTCATTATTATTAAGATTGAATTGAATTTTATAATAAGGTTAAGTTCGATCTTAATAAACTATAATTCAATCTTAATTATATTTTATTAAGTTCGAATTCTATCTTATTAAAATTTAATTTAACCTTAATAACATATAATTTAAAAAATAAATTATCAATATATCATATAGCATAATAATCATAATAATGAATTAGTAATTTATATTATTTTAAAATAGATTAATAATTTGATTTTTAAATTATGTTATTATTGTTCAATGTTATTAAGGTTGATCTAAATTTTATTGAAGTTAAATCCAAAATTATTAAAAGATAACTCGAATTCTATCATATTAAAGTCGAATTTTACCTTATTAATGTGGAACTCAATTTAACATTAATAACATATAATTTAATTTTTAAATTATATGATATTATTGTTCAATGTTGTTAAGATTATTAAAATTAAACTCAAAATTATTAAAAGATAATTCAATTTTATTATGAATTTTAATAAGGATAAGTTCGACCTTAAGTCGAATTCTACCTTATTAAAATTAAGTTCAATCTTAATAATATAGAATAATAATATTATATAATTTAAAAAATAAATTATCAATATATATCATATAGCATAATAATGAAATAATAATTTATATTACTTCAAAATAGATTAATAATTTGATTATTAATTTATTGTTTAATGTTATTAAGGTTGATTTAAATTTTATTAAAGTTAAACTCAAAATTATTAAAAGATAACTCAATTTTATTAAGGTTGAATTTTAATTTATTAAGATCGAATTCTACAATATTAAGGTCGAACTCAACCTTATGAAAATTCGGTTCAACCTTAATAACATAAAATAATAATAATAACTTATAATTTAAAAAATAAATTATTAATCTATTTTGAAATAATATAAATTATTACTTTACTAAAGTAATAATTTATATTATTAATTATATATCATATAACCCATTTTTAAACTAATTATTAATTATTTTAAAAATTAAATTAAATATGAAAACATAATTTTTTGAAAAAGTAGATATTCAAATTTATTATTATATATCAATATATATCATATAGTAAAATAATAAAGTAATAATTTATATTATTTCAAAATGGATTAATAATTTATTTTGTAAATTATATGTTATTATTATTTATTGTTATTAAGGTTGAATTGAATTTTAATAAGATTGAATTCGATCTTAATAATATAAAATTCGATCTTAATATGGTATAATTTGATTTTAATAAGGTAGAATTCGACCTTAATAAGATAGAATTCTACTTTAATATTGTTGAGTTCTCCTTAATAATTTTGAGTTCAATTTTAATAAAATTTAGATAAATCTTAATAATATTAAATAACAATATCATATAAGTTAAAAATCAAATTAATAACTTTATTATTATGCTATATGATATCAATTTTTTCCATTATAAGTCCTTTCAATGAAGATGAACATGTGTAAATGTCTCAAGTGAGTAACATGACAAGTTGATATATTATATATAAATATCTAAACACAAATACTAATTTTTTAACAAAATGGCAATCATCCGCAAATATTTATTGGGAAACAATAATCATTAATGTTAATGTTTGAAGGATAGATTAAATAGATTAATGAATTGTATAAACTTAAATCAATTAAATCTTTCATCAAAATGTTTTTGGTGATGAAATTAAAGAGAAATATAAAAGGTTAGAAGAACATGGAGCATTAGTGATAAATTTTTTCATGAAATAAGATGAAGCATCTGTAATTGATTATTAAAAATACAATAATTTGAAAATTATTCAAAGACGTTAGTAAGCATTTTAAAAGTGTTTAAGGTCTAATGGGACTCAAAAAAAAAATATTAAGGGCTCACTTGAGTATCAGTCTAAAGGAGAGTGTTTTATATGCATCATTTTGAAAAGATTAAGGGTCTAATTGTACAAAAAAAAGCAATAAAAGCTCACTTGAGCACCAGGCCAAAGCAAAGGGTCCTATTTATATCTTTGGCTTTTTTTTAAGCTGAATAATTAATAGTTGAAATTTTAACATTATAATACTCTATCAAAATCTCCAATTCTATTAATTTAATTATTTTTATCTAAAATTACTATTTTCTAATTAAATTAAATTTAATCATTGCCATATTCGTGTATATATATATATATATAAGAAATTAGATATTTAAATCCTAAGTAAATAAGATATGTTATGTGTAGTTATATATAAAAATATGTAATCAATTTCAACCATTATAATCATCAAAATGTGAAAATTAATGCTATTAAAAGAATTGATGATATACCAATTTTGAGAAGTAGATAAAACAATAATTAAGGCCCACCATTGATACCGATACGACACAAATTCAAACTCTATGGCCAAAATGTCATTAATAGGCAAACGAAAATATGCATCACTTGAAAAGAAAAAAAATAATAATAAAATTAGGGTCTAGAATCAAAGAAAGGTCTGGAATCAAACAAACATATTTCTTATTTTATATTCGTGTAAATTGCAATAATAAGAAAAAAAAAAAAGACGATTAAATATTAAACAAATGGCAAAAAGTCATCTTTTTGATAAAAATAAAAAAAAAAATGACTCTTAATCTTTTTTAAATGGTACATATAAAATCCACCATCCATAATTTATAATTTTTGTCAGGTAATGTTAAAAAAAAAAATTAATATCTATGCACCTACGTATTAATTTTTATTTTTGTATAAATATTTTTTAAACTATTTAGAGAAAATTTAATATTTGTGAAATTTAAAGTTAATAAAATTAATTAATTAATTAAAATATTAAAAATTTAATTTAATATAAAATGATTTCTTAATCCTTATACATT
>CATKHJ011226479.1:0-20951 GCA_949750685.1 Vernicia montana | reverse complement strand
TATTCTCGAGTGGAACATTGTAAACTCAAGGGTAGTAGAAACCACAAAAAAATATGTCTACTCTTATATATGGACACACACAAAAAATAAAAATTTAATATGAATCTCTAATTTCAATATATACATATTCTCTCTAAAAATTATAAACTAACTTAGTTATCAGAGTGGGTTCGCCGAATATACTTCTAATACTCACTTTGACGTCTCTTCTTCTTCGTTTTGCATGTATCTGATAAGAAGTGATTCGTCAATTATTAAAAATTTGAGTTTAAATCTCAATTAAATCTAAATAATTAATAATTAATCATATTACAAATTAATCCTAATGGTTTTCTAAAGTATCAAAGTTATTGGTTATTAAATAATTAGATTTATTAAAAATATGAAAATCAATCTATACTTTAAAATAAATTCCTAATCTACCACAATTTCCCATTACTAAGTTAAGTTGTGTGTTTGGAATTAAGTTTTAAGCTATTTTTAAAAATTATTTTTTTATTTTTTAAAAAAAAATAATTATTTTTAATAAATCATGGTTTGAAAAAAGCTAAAAAATCTATTTTTTTTTTTCAAAATCTTGATTTTCTAAACCCTATAGACTCCAAAAACAATTTACTAAAAACACTTTAAATTTAATACAAAACACATACTAAAATCATCACATTAATTATAAGTATGGTGAGTATATATATGCATGGATAAATCAATCCAACTCACTGCAAATATTTAGAGATATTATTTTAAGGAGTATATAAAATTATATGATCAGATCAGTCTCTGATTTTTGGAATCAATGGGCCCTTTGCCTTTTGTTTTCTTGGATTTGTGAAAATATCACAGAAGATGAGGATCTTGTCCAACTATCAAATATCAATCCATTATTCTTTTTTTTTTTGCCAAATATATCAATCCATTATTCATGTCTTATGTTTAATTAAAACCATATTACACACAAAACTATAATTATCCTTATTAGCTTATTTAAGGTTATTTTTTCATAATCAGTTATCAGTTTAAGAATATCAGAGGGTTTTTTTTTTTTTTTTTTTTTTAATCTGTACGGCTTATTATGTTAGCTGTATTTAAGGTTTTTAATTTCTCTGCAACAGAAGCATCTCTTTGTCTATTTGTCTTAATACTCTCTGCAACATTCACAATGCATGTGATCGAATGCTTAGGTAATTACATTTTCTTTTTCTTAAGAGTATGGCATAGAGATCATTAAGATTGAATCAAAATTTATTAAAAAAAAAAAAGATTGAATCTAAATTACATAGTATAAAATATAAAGTTTTTATATGATATAATCAATTAATAGAGATAGAAGAAACTCACATTTTCATAATAAATTTTGTCTAGTTGGAACCTCGTTAAAAACTCTCTCTCAACATCGTCTCTATTTTCTCTTCACTATGCCTACTTTAGGCATCAAAGGCTTCTCATTGAATTCGTTTCGAGGAGCTCTTTATTATGTTTTTCTTTATCTACAGATCATATTTATCATTCTCATACCACGAGATCACTATCAGTGAAATGAGATAATTTCTACCAATTTATTATTTTCATTTGAATCATCTTGGATTCAAATTTGATTTGAGAAGAGTCAAAATTGGATTGACCTCAATCTAAACTCCAATTATTTCAATTCAAATTGGATTGACCTCAATTAAACTTCAATTCTTTCAATTCTAGTTGGGTCCGGATACACAGTGACGGAGCTAAAAAAAAATTTATGAGAGGTCAAATTTTTTATACCATAATTTATATTAATGTGTATATATAATTAAACTAACTTCTATATATTTTTAAAAAAAAATCTAAAATAAAGGGACCAAATGTAATATACGTCTAAATTTTTATAATTTTACATATAAAAATTTTTATATTTTAGAGGTTAAAAAGCTATAGTCACTCTCAGTCACCCATCCTCCATCACTGCGGATACATATCAAATTAAATTTAAATAAAGTCTAGGTCACCCAGTTAATACCACTAGCATAGCTAAGGCTAAGTTTGTTGTGATCACATGCCTAACTCCAAGTTTTTTTTTTTCATGAGATATTGTATATATATATCTACTAGGAAATTTTAAGTATAAATTCATAAATTTTAACAATTCAATATAAATAAAAATAGCGAGATTCAAATTTGAGATTAAGAGTTAATTTGATATTGCTGTTGGACATCTAATTTTTAAAATTTTGAAAATTTATTTATTTATTATTTTTACTTTTTTTTTTTTTTTATCTGTTTTTAGAAAAAATATAGATTATTCTGTTCTCCCAAAAGTCGATACTAAAATTCTAAAAAAAAAAAAAAAAAAAAAAAAGTGGATACTAAAAAGCAGCTAAAAAAAGAAGGAAAAAAAAAATCAAAAGTTGGTGAGGTTCAGAGCCTTACTTTCTTTGGCAAAAAAAAAAAAAAAAAAGCCTTAATTTTAGCCATCCAAATTAGGGATGATTGGACAGTTACTTTAATTGACCCAAATAGAGAAAGGGTAATACTGGAAAAGAAAGTTTGGGTTGGGACCCACGGATCAAGTTGCTTGAAGACCCTGTTGCCTTTTCCGAAGGGTATGAGTTAGTTGCAAAGAAAAAACAAAGGCTTTGACTCTTTCCCTCACTTCCGTCCAACTTTGCATTAAATTAATCCCAACCGTCATTAAATTTTCAAGACTTGATCCAACTAAAATCAATTAATTATTAATTTTCAATTTTAAATAAAATAAGACAAATCATAAATCCATCTGCCTCCACTACTCCCAACCCATGTTGGCGTATGGAACATCACAAAATATCAGATGTTGATGGAATTGCAGATGAGATGAATTCAATTTTTAAAAAATTTAAACTCAATCCATCAATAAATTTATATGCTACTATTTAAGAAAATCACCTTTAATTTTAATAATTATTATTATTAATATTTTAGGCTAAAAGAATAAGAAATTATCTAATTATCTATGTGATAATATAAAAAAAAATTAAAATTATTATGATCATTTTAATTTTAATATAACAAATTAATTATTCTTATTAATGTGTTTAAAATTAGACTAATTAAATGGATGTGTCAATTATTTGACCAGTTTAATTATATTGATTCAATAGTTAAAAAAATAATGACTTTTGTGATGTAATGATAACAAAACAATGACAATATTTGGCATCTTGCAACTTTATTTTGTCATTTTCCCCCCAAAATTAAATATATATTTTCTTGACTTTGTACAATTTGATGTAATAGTGGCGAAAGAATCAGACTTATTCAGTGTACATTAATTTTAAAATGTTTAATTTAATACTTCAAGCTCTATAGTTTGAAGCAAAAGTCCTTAAGATTTATGGGGAAAAAAATTTAAACAGATTGAATCTTTTTTCACCATTAAACAAATTCAAACTCCTATATTTAACCCCAAAAAAATTATTTTTTATTAATTATATTGAAATTAAAGATTCAAATTGGTAAATAAATATAACTCTATTCATATTAAAACTCATTGATTATATATATATTATGATATATTTAGCTTTGATTGAGAGGAGGATTCGAAATCTTTTAATTTTATAGATGATTATAATTTCATTAAATTAAAAATTTATTGGTGTTAATTATATAATAAATATTTCACTAAATACTGAAATTATCTTTACAATTGGAAAATTTAAAATTTTCATTGTATAGTCAAATTTGCTAATTCGATAATTTAAAACTCCCTCCCCCAATGTGTTTTTCCACAGCCAAAAAAGACTAATAAACCCTTACCCTCCAACTCCTGGTGAGGTGAAGTCAAACATGGAGCGAAACAGATACAACATTAATATTTACAACAACATAAATTACTATATATAAAAACTGATGAATCTGTAAAAACCACACAAAACCAAGTATTTGATTGTTGATGAACTACCTTGGAAGATAAAACCCACCTCAGATCTCTTCAGGAAAACACCAGAGGAGAAAGAAAAAAAACCATCTCTACAACTTCTTAATTTCTCCAACTTCACAAGTCACCCCTGAAAATTCAGAAGAGAAAAAAAAAAAAAAGACCGTCTCTTTCTCTCTGTTATTTAATTGCTACAGGAGAATTCAGTTCCTCTGAATCTGGCTCTTTTCACAATCACATGTCTGTCTCTCTCTCTGCAACTTGGGGCTCAAATCATGGGTGAATTAAAGAGTAGTCTTTAATTGTCATTGATAGTTCTCTTATTCTTCTTCTTCTTCTTCTTCTTCTTTTAGTGGTTATCTCATGGACCACTGAAAGGTACCCATCATTGGTAATTGTTAATTCCGTACAAGTGGTTGTTTGCTATTGGTTTTAAGGTCTGAAAGTATGTGTAAAATACTAAATTTTCAGTTCTTTGTGAACCAAGTGATCTTATGTCTCCTTATTTGCTTCTTTGTCTAGCCAATTTTGGTTTATCTTTTTTGGGTGTTTAAATTCAAGGGGAATAGGGGAACTTTAAACGCCAACTAAAAGTCTTTGATTACCCAATTCACGTGTGAACGTTTACAAGGTCTGTTTTCTTGCTTGTCCATCCAATATTAATTCTTGCCAATTCTTGCAATTCTATCCTTTCCGTTTATGAATTTTTCTAATATGCTTCCTTTGAACAATTAATTTTGGTTTTAAGGTACTGATTTTAGATTCATTGCAGAATGTAAAGTTAAAACCTTTTTCTTTGTCTCCTTCATTTATTTGCAAATTTCCTTTCTTTTGCTTCAGTTGATTTGTGCTTCTCGTCTAGACTATCCTTTGACTCTGCAAATTCTAGCTAAATTTTGGGTTCCTGGTGCAGCCATGGATTGTCAGGGTTTCATTCCTTTTATGGGTTCCATTTGGTTAGTTTTCCTCCTTCTAGTTGAAGTCTGTATGGCTGGTTTTCAAACTATTGGGGAGATTACTCCTGGGTTTCAAGGGTCTCAGATGAACTGGATTGATAAAAATGGATTTTTTCTTTTATCTAATAGTTCCAGTTTTGCTTTTGGCTTCCAACCCACGAAAGATACCACATTGTATCTATTAGTTATCGTGCACACCAGCAGTTTAGATGTTATATGGTCTGCAAACAGAGGCTCTCCAGTAGCAAATTCTGATAATTTCTTATTTGGTGAAGATGGTAAAGTGTCTTTATACAAGGGGGAAACAACAGTTTGGACACCTGATACTGGTGGTAAAAGGGTTTCTGCAATAAAATTGCTGGATTCAGGAAATTTGGTTTTGGTTGGGAATGATAGTAGTGTAATTTGGCAGAGCTTTAGCCATCCCACGAATACACTAATATCAAACCAGGAGTTTCGTGAGGGAATGAAACTTGTTAGTGATCCTGACACTAATAACTTGACCTATGTTCTTGAGATAAAATCTGGTGACATGATTCTTTCTGCTGGTTTTCAAACTCAACAGCCTTATTGGTCAATGCAAAAGGAAAATGGTATTGCTAAAACCATCAATAAAGATGGTGGGGTAGTCACTCTAGCATCTCTAAATGCAAATTCATGGAGGTTCTATGATAGAAACAAAGTGTTGTTGTGGCAATACAAGTTTGCCGATGAGATAGAGGCGAATGCTACCTGGATTGCTGTTGTTGGAGATGATGGCTTTATTTCTTTCTACAACCTTGATGATGGAGGTACTGCTTCGCCGACAAAAATACCAAGTGATCCTTGTAGCAGGCCAGAACCTTGTGATGCTTATTATGTTTGTTCTCCTAACAATGTATGCCAGTGCCCTTCAGCTCTTAGCAGCCTCCAAAATTGCAAAACAGGTATTGTCTCTTCTTGTGATAATACAAAGGGTTCTACAGAGCTTATCAGTGCTGGAAATGGGCTCAATTATTTTGCGCTTGGATATGTCCCACCCTCTTCAAAAACCAGTTTGGAAGGCTGCAAAGCCTCTTGCAGTAATAATTGCTCCTGCCTTGCTTTATTCTTCCAGAACAGTACAGGGAATTGCTTCCTGTTTGATCAAATAGGAAGTTTCCAAAACTCTGGCACAGGCTCTAGTTTTGTTACATTCATTAAAGTCTTGAGCAATACTAATGGGGCTAGTGGCTCCAATAAGGGTTTTCCATTTGTTGTGATTATAGTTGTTGCAACTGTACTTGTCATTTTTGGTCTACTTTATGTGGCATTTCGCTACTACAAGAATAAGAAAAGGTTGCCAGAATCTCCACAAGAGACCTCAGAAGAAGACAATTTCTTGGAGAGATTATCTGGGATGCCAATTCGTTATAGTTATAGAGATCTTCAAACTGCAACTAATAATTTCTCGGTGAAGCTTGGACATGGAGGATTTGGTTCGGTTTATCAAGGGGTTCTTACAGATGGAACACGACTGGCTGTGAAGAAATTGGAAGGCATTGGCCAGGGAAAGAAAGAATTCCGAGCTGAAGTTAGTATCATTGGTAGTATTCATCATCACCACTTGGTTAGGCTAAAAGGCTTCTGTGCTGAAGGAACTCACCGTCTGCTTGCTTATGAGTTCATGGCAAATGGTTCTTTGGATAAATGGATCTTCAAGAGAAACAGAGAAGATTTCCAGTTAGATTGGGAAACAAGATTCAATATTGCATTAGGAACAGCAAAAGGACTAGCTTACCTCCATGAAGACTGTGATGTAAAGATCATTCATTGTGACATAAAACCTGAAAATGTTCTTCTTGATGATCATTTCCTTGCCAAAGTATCAGATTTTGGGTTGGCTAAGTTAATGAATCGAGAGCAAAGCCATGTTTTCACGACCCTAAGAGGCACCAGGGGGTACCTTGCACCAGAATGGATCACAAATTATGCCATATCAGAGAAAAGTGATGTTTATAGCTACGGTATGTTGTTACTTGAGATCATTGGTGGAAGGAAAAACTTTGTCCAAACTGAATCTTCTGAGAAATCCCATTTCCCATCCTATGCTTTTAAGATGATGGAAGAAGGGAAACTGAGAGAAATCCTTGATTCAGAACTGAAATTCGATGAAAACGACAAGAGGGTTTCAACTGCTATTAAAGTTGCATTGTGGTGCATACAGGAAGATATGAATCTAAGACCATCAATGCCCAAAGTTGTCCAAATGCTTGAAGGTCTTTCCCCTGTTCCTCAACCACCAACTTCTTCCCCATTGGGTTCTCGCCTTTATTCGAGTTTCTTCAAATCAATAAGCGAGGAGGGCACTTCCTCAGGACCTTCAGATTGCAATAGTGATGCCTACCTTTCTTCTGTGCAGCTTTCTGGCCCAAGATAGCAGCAGTTATTGACAATTTGGGAGATTGTTATTTAGATTTAGAGTTGAGCTACTGGTGTATACATTTCCTATAATGTCTGTATATCAGTGTATTCAGCAGTTTTGTAATATTAGCAATTAGTTAAGTTTGTCACTTGTTTCAACACTCTTTATTACTCTGTAAATGAAGGGTGTTGATTATGACAAAAGTGACTCAAAATGAACATATTTTGACTAAACACCTAATATTAGAATCTTCTCAAGTTGTTAAACTGGACATAACTAATTTACAATAGGTCATGACAAGTAGAAAACTTTTATACTTGGTGGTCAATGACTAGGATAACTCTCTCACAGTAGGATTGAATTCACTAGTTTTTAGTCATGTGCTTCATAGACTAAGCTTCATATATAAGAATATATATATATATATATTTTGAATAAATAGTGCAGACTTTATTAATGTAGAATTATTTGAACATCTCTTACATGAATATCAAGAGTATAAACTGGTAAGGTGTTTAAACACAAAATAAGTTTAACAACAAATCTAGCATTACTTGCCAATACATAAGCAACTTGATTAGCAGTTCTTCGAACATGAAAGAGTTGCATATCGTGTGTAAGTAAATGGATAATATCTTTAACAATAAAATTAATATCTTTAATAATAAATGGATAATATCTTTAACAATAAAATTAATATCTTTAACAATAAAATCCAGTTGAGCCCTGCCAATTTGAGCCTTTTGAATTCGGTTCACCAATGATAAACAATCCACCTCTACTATAGAAACTATCCACCCTTGTTGCCTCGCCAATGCATCACGCAGTGCCACAACCTCCATACATTCTGGACTAGCAAAACAACTCAATGGAGCAGACATGGTAGCCATGAGCTCACCCTGATGAGCTCTAATCACCGCCCTAACAACAACTTTCTGAGAATAAAAGTCGAGAGTCGCATCCACATTCAGTTTAAGCTTCCCAAGACGTGGTCCTCACCAATTACATACACCTCCATCCATGCATGCAGTCCGTTAATTCAGTCGACCCCTTGAACTCGACATAGCTTGCCATAATTGAAACAAATGAGCAATAGCATTTTGTGCAACCAAGTACGGTGGGCAGTACTCGTTCTCCCAAACCTTGCAATTCCTACTCCACCAAATGGAGTCAATAATTGCAATAAAGGTGGCTCTATTCTCTATAGATAGGAGTTGAAACACCCCATGAATCCATTCTCAAACCATAGTACCATAAACTGATAATGGAGTAAGAGAAAGTGATGAAGCTTGCCAACATGCCCTACTAAAACTACAATAGAACATCAAATGCAAGTTAGTTTCATCCTCCAAACCACACATGGGACACAGTGAACTAATATTCACATGTTTGGAGATCAAGTTTATTTTAGTTGGTAGATAACCCGAAGCCAGCTTCCACAGAGTAAATAGCTGTCTAATAGGAACATTAACCTTCAAAAAATCCTTCCAAAAAGGAGTGAAAGAGCTACTAGAAACTGCTATAGAATTAACCTCCTTCATTGCAAGTTTATATCCAAACCTAACATTATATATCTCATCTTTGCTATAAAACCAACCCCTGTAATCCCCATTATTTCCACACCCTAGAGAAATGGCCAAAATTAACTCAACATCTCGTGACACAAAAATTGATTTTACCAAATCAACATTCCAATTTCGATCACTATCAAATCAACCACCATAGAAACAAGACAAGAGCTCGGTCAAGGCGTCACAACATTAAAAGAAGATACTCACCCCATCACCCACACACCATACCAAACCCTTTAACAACAAAGAAATAGCTGCTGAAATACTTCATCAACAATAGCTAGGAAACTGAGACGTAGGTGCTTGCAAAATACTAGAATTAGGATAGTATCTGGCTTTGAATACCCTAACTGTCAGCGTATTTTCATTAGATAAAAGGCGCCAACATTGTTTTGCAAGCATCGCAAGGTTGAATTCCCTCAAACTGCAAAACCCCAACCCACCATTTTCCTTTGCTACACATAATTTATCCTAAGCAGCCTAATGAATCCTTCCCCACCCCCCACCAGTGTCACCCCACCAAAACGAGTTCATAATTCTTTGTAACTCATCAACAGTAGAAAGAGGGATCTGAAACACATTCACATTGAATGCGGGAAGTGCTTGTACAACTGATTTGATCATAACTTCATTACCCTCTATTGACAAAATACACCCCTTCCATGACAATATTTTCTTACGAAACCTGACCCACAAAAAACTAAAAACAGCCTTTCTTGAACGTCCAAAGGAAGGGAGACCTAAATAAGAATCCAAAAAAGCAGAATCACCAATACCCAAAGCTGTAATACAACCATCCCTTCTTCTCTGAAAGACTGAGAAAGCAAAAAAGTACAAGATTTAGTAGGATTCACTAACTAACCTAAAGCTACTTCATAAAGTGGAAAAATTCTCTTCAACTCAAGAGCCTCTTTTGGATTAGCCTTTGTAAAAACCAGACTATCATCAGCGAAAAACAGATGCAAAACTCTTGGAGCATCTGGAGTTAAATGAAGACCATGGATTCGAGACTTTTCACAAGCCTCAGACAATATACCCGAAAGAGCATTTGCACATAAAATAAATAAATATGGCGACAGTGAGTCACCCTATCGAACACCCTTTTTTGGGGTAACATCACCCACACACACTCCATTGAGCATAATTGAGTAAGAAACAGATGTAACACATTTCATAATAATATCCACCCAAAGCTGAGCAAGCCCAAGCTTTAGAAGAACCTACTGAATAAAAAACTACTCCAATCTATCATATGCTTTAGCCATATCAAGCTTGACCGTAACCATACCCCACAACCCGCCAAATTATTTTTTAGTGCATGCATTGCTTCCACTCCAAGAAAAATATTGTCAGTAATTAGTCTATTAGAAATAAAAGCACTCTGCTTCTCAGAGACTAAAATTGGCAAAACACTTTTCATTCTATTAACTAACACCTTAGACAACAACTTGTAGATGACATTACATAAACTAATCGATATCAAGTCTATCATTCGAACAAGTCTTGCAAATTTTGGAATGAAAACTATATTGGTATGATTAAAATTTGCAGGAAAAGGCATACCATTCAACACAGCTAAGCACGCAATAGTAATATCACTACCAAGAATATTACAAAAATTAACATAAAAAGAACCTGTTAAGCCATTTGGGCCTGGTGCCTTATTAGGATCCATTTGCATAAGTGCTCGCCTAATTTCCTCTGGTTGAAACGGTTGCAATAAATATGCATTTTGCTCAACAGTCACCCACCTTGTCAAGCCATTCAGAACAGATTGATCCATTTGAGTTCCAACCGAAGAGAAAAGATTTGACAAATACTCACTAGCAATGATATATAAGCCATGTCCATTGTCACTTAATAAGAGAACCCAATCTCAATTTATTTTTCTTTTTTTAAAAAAACCCTTAATAAGCATCTTAATCCTATTTTTAACTGGCGAACGCAAATGGATCTCATATATTATGGGTGCGTTTGGAATTGCTGTTAGGAGTTAAAAAAAAAATGAATTTAGAATTTGTTTGATTTAGTAGTTGCTATATCTTATCTCTGCCAAATCTTTAAAGCCAGTCCACTTCCATTTGAACACAACCTTCTAGCATCTGATCTTCTCTCTTATTCTTATTCTTATATATTCTTATAAAAGATGCCAGGACACTCTCTTAGAATTGTGCTGGTCTAGCTAATGAGCTGGGCATCTCATGGCCTGTTAGAAAGGGAAGAAGCCTTATCTTGGTTAAGTACCAGATATAATGGCCAGCAAGAAAGGAAAGGATAAAAGGCTGAATGAGGTTTTCTCTTCGGTTTGGCTTGAGATAAAAGTTATACTTGGAGTTTCACTTATTGTCGGTGCAGGCCAAATTGCCTTCCTTTTGGTTCGTTTAAGTCACTTTTTTGGTCCATGCAAGTTTCTAGTGAGCCAGTTCGAATCTTCATTCATAAACTATGTCACCGATTGTGTCACATCCCACTTTTGGGATGGACGATCATAGGGCATGGGTAAACATATGCCACCGAAAACTCATAGAACCCAACTCTTTTTAGAATACTAATGTAACTCCAGCGGCATACCAACAGTACAACTCTTATACCGAAGATCAAACCTGCAAGAAATAGAACACTCCCAATTTCCCACCTTATATCCTCAACTTCATTCAAGACATAATTTATCTTACAATCACCATTACACATTACTATATTGAATTTATTTTATTCTGTTCAACCATTATACTCATATACCATATTATATTCATATTAGATTAAGTACTATGGAAACACTAGATAATATTACTATGTATTATCACATACAGTCACATTTTCCTATATCCATTATACATTTCTGGATTATATTTATATAACCAGTGCAAAATATAAGCTAGCGGGAAGTGAAGTAAAATACTTGCGCTGCAGATCCACTAACTTGAAAAAAAAATAAGGAAAAAGGGGGTGAGATTCAAATCTCAGTGAATATATAATAAATAACATGGTACAACAACTTGGATGCAAGAATATAATCATTGGCTCAATGGGTTATTACTATAAACAATTAACGAATTTCTAGTTCAATACAATTGAGAGTTTAGCATAAATTATTACCAATTTAATGTGAACTTTATTCACATTCCTAATATAGTACTGCGGAACCACAAATTTCCAATGATAAATTATAACACAAGGTTAGCTAGACCTTGTAGTTAAGGCATTCAAATACCTCCTAGCAAGGTACAAGTTACTGTGCACAGAGTTTGGTGATCCCACACTAAAAGGAAATTTCTATTTTTTGGCTTAAGTCAGGGTTCAAATCAAATAGAACATTTCACATATAAAGAATCAAATAAGGTTCGAAGTTACAAAGATGAATTATCAAATTCAAAGTCACATGGTCAAGTACAATTTACATATACAAAGTGAAATGGGTATGTGCCAAGAAATTTAATATATACTCACCTTTCTAGTTAATATATACTCACATTTCTAGTTAAGCTCCAAAATACTGATACTCTTCCTCAATTCTTTTGTCACCAAATTCATCCTCTTGCAATTCCTTTTCACTTTCTACAAATTACAAAATATTTACATAAAAGTTAATTTCATATAATTACATTTATTTACTTATTAACTGAGAAGATTAATTCATAATTACTATTTTTATGATAATCTAGACTCCAATTGATTTGATTCCAAACTTGATCAAATCCTAATACATTCCCCTCCATTATTTCCCAAAAGTTATTTTCTGAATTTTCCTAAATTCTAGATTCTAGATTTCACAGGAATTCAGTACGCTCTTTTGACTATAAATCAAGCTACAAAACTCCTTTTGGGATAATTCTTTTTATCACTAAAATAAACTCATAAGGGTACATTTCGTTAGTTTTTACCTCAACTTGGTTCTGCCTCCAAAATCATCCAATTTAAGGATTTATATCAGAAATTCTTTCAGTCCAAATACCCTGTCACAGTTTGAAAATTTACATATATCTCCCAATATACTTGAAGTTTTGCTCTGATATTTTTACATAATCTAAACGACATATAAAGATCCATTTCTTATGTTTAGTCATCTTTAAATTCCTATCCTAAAATACTCGAAACTGGCCTCAAACGTTTTGAAATTTTAGGGTAGGTCTACATAAAGCAGTGTCATTTTCCTTCTCATATCTCCAAAAATAACTAGAATTAGCTTAAATTTCCTTCTATAAAAATAAATTAAAGATATCAAGATACAATTTTTATATTTTGACTTTCTTCAAATTCGTGCTCCTTGGGGTTCTATTTCCCCTCTCAAATTCTAGCACTTTTCAAACCCTAAATCTGTCACCTCTTACTTATTGCTTCCTTCATCTAATTCTTTAATTTCTTACTCATTTTCACTAAAACTACATCAAGTTTTTTCCACTTATTAATTCATCTTTTCTAAATTTTAAAATCTCATTTCTCCAACCTCAACTCAATCAACATAACTACGCAATCAACACCATATCATAATCAACATCATCACACAACATACATGTTTATATATTGAAAATTTTAAGTTCCTTAATCTTACCTCAAAAATTCTCTTCCTCTTCTTCTTCTTCTCCTTCTTTTCTTTGCTCTCTCCACCTTTCTCTCTTCCTTTTATTAGTGAAGATTTTATGAAATGAAAGACAATGAGTTTTATCTTCCTATCTACTTCCATTTATATTTTTCCTTTTCTTTTTGATTTATTTTTCTTATTTGCAATTTTGGCACTTTTCTCACCCTTGATTACTCTCCCTTGGCCAGCCCCTTGACACCTATTTATGTTATATATTTATTATTATTTTTTTATTTTTTTACCTTAGTCAAAAATAATAATTATATTTTTTACAAAAATTACACTTTTGCCCTTTTTGCCTACAACTTACTACACTTTTTAATTTTCATCCCAATTATTTTTTTTAGTCTTTAATTTAGAAGTCTAGTATTATTTTTAGTTAATTCCTTAATACTTTTACTTGACTTAAAATTTTCGAAAAATTCTTAAAAATTGAAATTCGTTAGTTATGCGCATAGCGTACAGATTTTGATTATGTATTTTCTATACTAAAATCCAACTTCATTTTTGGATTTATTCACTTCTAATATCCTTATATTGTCCTAAATTATCCAAATAAAATATAAAAATTCATTCCGGGGTCAGAATTTTCCAATTCACTCTAAGAATCTGGATTTCTGAACCCATACCTATTTTAGGCCTTTGGTACTTAACTTCCTATCATCCATCTGTTTTTGTTCTAAACTATGTTATTACTGTCTATTAATATTTTCAATACCATCTTTAGAGTTCTAATATCCTATTTAATAATATTTTTATGAATTTCTCTTGAATTGATATCGATGAAAAATTTCTTTAGAGTCCGTCGGTTTCATGTTTAGCATATTGATTTCTAAACTCATACTTAATTTAAGGTTTTGAACATTTTCCTTCTATTTTCTCCTTCAATTCCTCCATCTAACTTAGTTCCAAATGACCTCCAAGTCTCTAGCGACCTAAGGATGCTTAGGATGTTACAGATTGGTGCCCTTATCCCGCTAACAATAGCAAGAATAGCTACCGACACAATTTAGTATACCAAAAATTCTTGCTTTCACTATGAGCTGGATTGAGACTACCAATATTTGAACATGACTTTCTCCACATAGAAGTCCTCTTTTTCAGAGACCAGAAGAGATTAGTAAAAAAAAGAAGATGCTTATTATTGTTTTTTATAAATTACTTTTTTCAAACATATTTTTGCGAAAAATATCAATTTACTTGCTTCTACTTAAAAATAATTTTTAAAAAATATATAAATTTTTTTATTAAAAAGTATTTTTTTCAAAGGTAATTCCAAACGCAACCTATATATGTGAGGTGACCACAGCTGACTTTGAAAATGGCCGATGGGCCTGATGACTGTCCCTAATAAACCTCAGGGGAGCAGTAAAAAATCCTACACTCAACCGCATCCAAACATCATCTCTTCAACTTATAGCCTCCTTTGCACAAGGCAAAGCAAGCAACTTTCTAAACCGTCCATTAAAGATGGCACCTTTAACCATATTCCACGCCAAAACCTCTCTTCTCTGCTCCATTCCCTACTTCTCTTCCCATCTCGAATTCAAATTTG
Source organism: Vernicia montana (assembly GCA_949750685.1). Lineage (NCBI taxonomy): Eukaryota > Viridiplantae > Streptophyta > Magnoliopsida > Malpighiales > Euphorbiaceae > Vernicia > Vernicia montana. The sequence continues at coordinate 6,021 of CATKHJ011226479.1, read as the reverse complement.
CCGCTAAATCACAACGGCCGTCTCTCTCAACGGTCAAATTTCGAGCCAAAACCCTTCAAGCCTGCTCTCTTCCAATCACTGGCGATGACGATTATGGTAAACATCACTCTCTCTTTTATCAATGTATGTTTGATTGATGAGAAAGTGAAGCAAAAGAAAAGGAAAATAATTTTTCTTTTGCTGCTTTGATTTCTGGGTCTACAGGCAATAATCTTGACTGGGTTTCTAATAGGAGGAGAATTCTCCTCTGTATATCCACACTACCGTTTCTATTTCGTCTACATGAATTCACAGAGGGACTTAGTGCTAAGGCAGCTGAGTGAGTTAACCAAATTCCCCTCCTATATTAGCTACTTTGATTTTGAATTGCCTTTTCTTTAATTTGTAAATTGTTAATTCATCTCTAGATGCTATAATTGTTATTTGTTAATATATAATTTTATGATTTTGTTTTCTCTAATTGGTCCTGAAGGTTGAATACCACAAAGTATATGCTCCTAAAAGAAGAAGTAAGGAAGGTAGTGTCCAAAGGCAAGGCTGCTGGCGTGCTTCGTCTTGTTTTTCATGATGCAGGAACCTTTGAAATGGATGAGAATTCAGGTATTTATTTTGGGAAAAATGATGCAATATGATTTTAAAGTGTATATGATACTTATTAGTTGTATTAATGATTCTCAGCTAGAGTTCAATAATTGTTTGCTGGACCTATGTAATGTAATAAAATGAAAACTTTAAGTCAGCTTTAGATATTAAATCAGGTTGTTGAGATATGGACTTCTTTTATCTGGGGTATCCACAGGGATGCACTTCATAGAAATTCGAGGAGGATAAAAAATGTTGCCACAGCTACTTCAAATGCTTGCACCTATAGCAGTTTTATATAAATCACCAAACTTATTCACTGTTAATGCTGTATAAGCAATTGAATAGCATGAGATGGTTAATTTCATTGGCATTCTGCGGTGCCATGGAAGTGATGATTTGAATTTTTAGTTTTTACTTGGATTGGTAAGTGAATCTGGTGAAACAATTCAAATATTGGCTATCTTTTTGTTTATTGTTGCTGAGATCAAATTTATAGTGGACATCAAATTTTGACACCACAATTTGGTCTCTTTCTTATTTAGAAAATGTTGTTCTCTTAAGCTTTTTGCTGACTTTGTGCTATTATGATTACTGCAGGGGGTATGAATGGTTCCATAGTTTTTGAATTGGATAGACCTGAAAATACAGGTTTAAAGAAATCTTTGAAGGTAACTCTCTATCCCCCTCCCCCCTCTCTCTCTCATGCTTCTTTCCTATAACACAAATATGTAACCTTCTCACATGTATATGTATGCATATATGAAGTTGTGGATGTCTACTTCCTATTGTTTTTTCTTATGTAATTTTTTTTGCTTGGACTTAATTCCAGACTGGTCAAATCTTATTAGATCTCCTGCCAGCTAACTCCAAAGTGGGTACATTGTTGTTTAGATTGTTGAGAAAGCAAAGAGGGAAGTGGATGCAATACAACCAGGTGGTTATTAATATGGTGCTCTGTGAAAGGGTTTCAATAATGGTAGATTGTATGGTGCCTTGCTGATGCACGATTGGATTTTTCCATTATTAGTATCATGGGCAGACATGATTGCTGTGGCTGGAGCTGAAGCTGTTTCAGTTTGTGGAGGTCCAATAATCCCAGTTATATTAGGCAGGCTAGATTCAGTGTAAGCGGCTAGCACTTAAACGTATGATTTAACATGGAATAAAACTCAAAATGATTTGAACTGGGTTCTTAAGATGGAATTTTATCCACAAGCTTTGATTCTAAGCAGCTTCAGTGTAAACTTCTGACAGAACATATAAATTTCAATAATACCTACTTAAAATTCTTGGCACTAATTGCTGACAAATACCCCTTTACAGGAAGCCTGATGCTGAAGGCAAACTTCCTGAAGAGTCTCTGGATGCTTCTGGTTTGAAGCAATGTTTTCAAAGAAAGGGCTTATCGTGAGTTTACACAATTTCATTGGCATTTTGCATATCATGGTTTGAACCAGTGATTTCAAAGAAATTCCATTTACATATCTTCAGTCTCCATTTTTACATGATTTTGAGCAGTTACTAGTTACATGTCCCCCTTTTTTCCATTGCTATTCAGATTTCTTTGTCCTCAATGCAAAACTGTCTATCTCTCTCTACCTCTCTTAATTACTTTGATAGTTCTTAAATAATCATATTGTGTACTTCTCATTTTATTATTTAACCCTATCAGGTATTAAAACCTATTTCTTTGACCCTTCAAAGTTTGCATTCTGGTCTCCCTATGCTCAGGTTAAATAATTCAATTTTAGATTATAGCATGTAGCATAACTGAACAAGATATTTTTTCATGCCTTGGGTTTTCTTGTTTATTCTATGCTCAGTTGGGTTGCAATTACCAAGAGAATATAAATCTCATCAGTTTTTTCATGATTAGAGATTCTAAATATTAGACATGTGCCTGCTTGTTTTTATGGAATTTTGGATCACAGATTCACAGTGAATGTGAAGCTATGGATTATAAGAAAAATCTTTTGGCTTGTTTACCACTATTAAGTTTCACTTGTTATTTGATTTCTGAAGAAAACTAATCTTCCTTCACAGAACACAAGAACTTGTTGCTTTGTCTGGAGCTCATACTCTTGGGAGTAAAGGCTTTGGAAATCCAACTGTTTTTGACAATTCTTACTATAAAATTCTCCTAGAAAAGCCATGGATGGCCTCAGGTAAAAAGCATAACATTGTTTTTATATTTCCACTTGTTTTTTCAGCTGCATCGGATTGTTGCCTTCTGATGTCAAATTATTTAACAGTATGGTAGTCAAGGACACTGCTAGCATTGAGACTATTCTTTTGTGAAATCTTTAATATATGTTGGCATTAATGAACACACTGTCCTCAGCCATGGAAGAAGAGCTCTTTAGATTAAATCAGTTTGTGATCAAACCAGCATTTATTAGTTCAGACTTCAGATTTATTTCTATTTTTTGTTTCCAATTTCCTTCCAAGCTTCAATTTTATTTCTTACAATGCCATTTGCTACATTTTGGTCCCTTTTCTTGCAAATTTTTACCATACAGGATTTGATATGTTGCTTCTGATTTTCAAATGCAGCTGGAATGTCGAGCATGATTGGCCTTCCTTCAGATCGTGCACTGGTTGAGGACAATGAATGCTTAAGGTTGATCATCTTCCAAAACCTCCCAATGAAACATATTATCTGTGTTGTCTAATTATTTTGCCAAGTATTCATTGAACTGCATCACTGATGAGTGAAGCAAATATTTTTAGGTGGGTATCATGCAAAAATTGTTCCAAATTTCAACAACAATCAACAGTGCACATAGCAATACTGACCAGTGACCACAATTCATAAATCTTGATGCAAATACCAAATAATATACTATATACTTACTGAAGGATACAAGTATAATCAAGATTTTATTTTTTTCTTTTCAAATTCTAAAAATTTTGCTGCAGTGTAATTGATGCTAGATGAGCTATGCAAATATAATGCAAAAACTTAGCAATGAGTACATGCTTCATAATTCTTATCATTTAACGTAAAAGAAACCCATGACTCCAAAAAATAAATATGGTTAATATATGTTCTTAGTTACTTAACTGAAAGAAAAATCTTGTTTGATGCAGATGGATCAGAAAGTATGCTGGTGATCAGAATATGTTCTTTGAAGATTTCAAGAATGCATATATCAAACTTGTGAATTCTGGTGCAAGATGGAAAAGCTTGTAATAATAGAGTTTTCTTTTTCTTTTTCTTTTTCTTTTCTGTTCATTAGGCTTATCATTATTATGTATACATGCGAGACCGAATTTCTGGAACAAGGTCGTCTCAGAGAAAAATTTCTTGATAAAAATGGAACTCTATTATTTTTCATGTATTTACTTCAATTTGATTTAATGATAGTACTTTAAAGCTTCAGCATTGGCCTTAAACAACTGCAAAATTTTATTGCCTCCTGACTTCTGAGTGTACATGAACATGATAAATGTCTCATATTGTTTAAAAGGGAATGATAGCCTAAAAACTGCATTAAAACCCTATAGCAGTACTGCAAGATCATCCAGCATAATTTTATATAACCACCCAATATTATTAACTACCAAGTTCAGTCTAAACTCTAAAGTTCAACTTTAATGTCACAAATGTAAACCTTGATACGTACTTGCCTGGCTTATAAGCAATTACAGATAATAACAATTAACTTTTAGTTGAATGGTAACCGAGTTGTCACCAAAATTGTGAGATATATAAAAAAGGAGAAGGAAAAATTTATGAATTGTAGCTTTTCTCCACTAAATTTTCCTTATAATTAATACTACGAATTTTGATCACTTCTCAAGTCTAGTCCAATACCTAGTCACTCTTGAAAAAGAAAAAAAAATCAAATCAAATATAATTATTATGTGACACGTAGGAATTATATAAATTTATATACTAAAAAGAAAATATATATAAATAAAAGTATGAGAAAAGGATAAGATAATTGTTCTGTGTATCAACCACTTTAAATTCACGAGGAAATTACGTTAAATATAATTTTTTTTATTTTTTTTTCAAAAATATCTTTTTTTTTAAAAAAAAAATTTAAAAATGCCTATATATATACTTTTGATATACTTATGATATGCTTTTAAAAGTTGAATATTTTTTAAATAGAAAATTTAATTAATAAATTGTATTTTTGAAAAGAAAAAAAATATATATATAAAAATATTTTATCTTTTTTTAAGTATTTGTGTAAAAACTCCTAAATTTATCTCTAGCTCATGTGCCATATTATTATACAAGGCATGTGTGAAAGGATTCGAGTTTGGATTCGAGTCAGACTAACTCCTTTTGCAAAAACTTAGTGGATATCAAGCTAACCACTTTCCTAATCTAACTTGTAAATATCTCCTTCCCCACTTAACACCATACCTCTTACTTAAAAAAATAAAAAAACATTAGTGACTAAAACCCAAATTTTGCAGTGGTGCATTGCATATCCTTTTGGCTCTTTCCAACTTCTGATGTGAAATAAAGAGAGAATTGAGTCATTAACTATATATATATATATATATTCTCATATCCTTTTATTTTGGTGTATCACTTTCTAATTATCTAATATTTGAAAATGTGTTGGTATTTTATATAATAATGATGTATGTGCTAAATGAAATTTTGCACATTTATTTATGCAATTTCAACTAAAAGAAATTTTTATCTATAAGTGGCATTGAATTACCAATATTAAAGACAATTAAAAAAAAAAACTATTACGTTATATAATTAAAAGTGTGAAAAAAAAACATTAAAATGTCACCATTAATATATATAAATTGCATTGAGTTTAGAGGATATATATATATATCTATATTTAGCATAACATTATATAGTTTTTAACATATTGTGAAACTTGATTCCGCAAAGTTGTTATACATATTCATTAATAATTTTGATTTAATTATTTAATTAACAAATTATTATTTTAAACGATGTGAGATTCATTGATCATATCTTAGAAATAGCATTGTCCATATCTTATTTGCATAATAAGAAAACAATAATAATAAAACTATAATTAATACAAACTATATATATATATATATATATATATATATATATATATATATATAAGCAATAAAATAAGGATGAAGATGCCAATCAAATGTGGTCTGATTGGTCTTCTCATCCCTTTTAAAGGTATAAGAAGTAGAGATGACAAAACTCAATCCGTCCCAACAGAAAACTCGTTCCCGCCCCGAACCCGACGGGGAATTCTCACCCCGTCTATGGTAATGGGGCAGGGATGAGATTGAGTCTCCCGGCCCCGCCCCACCCCGATCCCCGCTTCGATTTCATAAAATTAATATATATTAATTTTTTATTATAATTTCATATTACATATATATATAAATTATTAGTTTTCTTTAAAATTATATTATTAAGTATTTAATTATATTATTATTATTTAAATATTAATTAATAATATA
>CATKHJ011226139.1:0-13045 GCA_949750685.1 Vernicia montana | reverse complement strand
ATATATATATATATATATATATATATATTGGGTAGATTTATTTTATTTTCATATTATTTAATAAATAATATAAATAGCATTTGTTAAGATAATTTTTATTATTTTTTTCTGTAAGATTTTTATTTTAATTAAAGAGAGGTTTATTTTTTATTTAAAATTATTGTATTTATTTATTTACTAATATAAATTTTAATTATTATTTATTAAGTTTTCATTTATGTATATTTTACTTTATATGGATATACATTTTCATATTCACTATAAATACATAGTATATCTATAAAAGCAATTCATTTAATCAATTGTCTTTAGCAAAAGAAATTCACAATTTGTTTTTAGAGCATCCCCAACAAGCTCTTAAATATCCCTCTTTCTTTATTTTAGAGAAAATGTTCAATAATTGTATTTCTAAAAGCCTCATAAATCTTCTTCCTTCTCTAAATTTTTTTTAAGATTGTCCTTAAACTTAAGAAAAAAAAAAGACTCTTAAAACTCTTAAGAAATTTTTTTATTATTTCTCTTTTTTTTTCCTTTAATATTTTTTTTTCATTTTTAAATTATTATTATTGTTATTATTAATCAAAAATTTATTATTATTAAATTATTATATTATTATTAAAATATTATTTTATAATATTTTAAATCAAATTATTCTTTTTTAGTTGTAAAATTTTTATGTAAAGTAGAAGAAATAAAATTATAGTATAATAATAATAATAATAATAGTTTTTTATAATATTTTTATCAAATTATATTTTTTTTAGTTGTAAAAATTTTATATAGAGTAGAAGAAATGATAATAATAATAATAATAATAATAATAATAATTTGTTATAATATTTTTAAAAAATTATATTTTTTAACTATATAAATTTTTTGTAGAGTAAAGAAAATAAAATTATAAATTTATGTATAAAGAAATGAAATTGTATATTTATTAATAAAATAATAAAATAGGGAGTGAAATAGAGAGTTTTATTGAAATATGTACATTTTTCAAGATAAGTTAAAATAAATAAATAATTATTTATAATATAATAAGAGCAAAATATGGAGTATTGCTGAACATACTCCCACTATTAGTAATGTTAAAAAAATAAAAAAAAAATTCAAATTTCGATTATTTAAAAATTATATGAATGCACAATTTTTTTTTTTAATTTTTTATTAAAAAAAAAAGAGAGTAAAGGCATGTTAGACTTTCGAAGTTAAACGAAGAGAGAGAAAGTAAAAACTCTATTCAGTTCCAAAATGTCAGATAGAAACTGAGCAAAAACAAAGTTGAGGAACTTACTCAGAAAGCCCCCCCTCTCTTCCTCTTCCTCTTCCTCTCCCTCTCCCTCCTTTCTTCTTTGCTCATCTTCTTCAATTTGTCTCATGAATCCCCACAAAACAGAACACGATCTCTTCCACAATCATCATCATCATCATCATGATCTGGGCCCACCTCCCCAGATCATCCCCGCCCACCAAACTCAATCCCAGCCGTCTATTCATGACGACCTTTCTCTCCCTGAAATTGTCCTTTTCCGTTCCTCTTCTCCCGACTCACCGAGTCAGTCCTCCTCCGATAACGAAGACTCGCTGATTCACCCGTCTCACTCCAATTCCAAAAGCATTGTCTCCGGCGGTACTCACGCACCGGCTTACATTAACCCCGAGCCCCATATATCCTCCCAATTTTATACATTCAACGCTGAGTCTCACTCTCTTATGATTCGCTGCATTCTAGAGCACCGCCTAGCTACTCCCGACGAGATCCGAGCTGCTACGCCTCGCTCCGTCTTGAAATCGTGGCGCGCTGTCTGGAAGGACCGCAACGAGGACACTGCCTATGTGACTGGCTGGAAGCGCATCCAGGAGAAGCTCACGGCTCAGGTGGACCCTCCCTCCGGTAACGAATTTCTTTGCTTCAAGAACAATTCTCAACAATTTGTTTCTCATATTAACCAATGGCAAGATATTGTCATGAGCTTTCATGGGGATGCTGATTTAAAACACCTAGGGCTTAGAGAAACCATAGAGAGGATTAAACAAGTCTGGACTGTAGGGGCTAAGTTTTATGGGATTCCCGAGAGTTACATTAGGGTTTGTGTGGCTGCTTGCCCTGTGTGCTCGGCCTCTGAGGGTTCTGGTTCCAGAAATAAACGTCGTCGTTTTGAGTACACTGAGTCATTTGATGTTCCTGCTAAGGAAGTGCCGCATAAGCTACAGCAATTGGCTGCAAAACATAAGGTTGTGCTTTGTATTAGACAAAAGTATATTAGGTATAAGCCTTTTATGGCTGAGGTTAAGGATTATGCTTGCCATAGGGCTGGTGAGCCTGTGGTCAAGAAGTCAAGGATGTTGAAGAGGGAGCCTTATGCTTCAAAAAGGTGTGGGTGTGGATTTAGGATTCGGGCAATTGTGCCAATCACCAATTACAATGAGAAGGATAAGACATTTGTGTATCAAGAAGAGGGGATGGCAGTCTTCAAACTATATGCGGTGCATTCTGGCCATGAACCAGGGCCCATGGATGGGAATGCAAGGATTATGCATCGGGTTGTTGGGCATAAAGGTAACTTTATGTTGGATCAAGAAATGGACTATGGGGTCCGTGAGGACATGGATAATGAAGGTTTTGTGTTGATGGGGAAGGATGAAGGGGAATTGCAGCTTTCAGTTTTGCAGCAGGTGCAGGAGTTGAGAACTGAAATTGGGTTGTTGGAGGGGAGATTAAGAAAAATCCCTAGTGAATTGTTGGGTTCAGTGTCACATGAACTGTTTGATATTGTTAATAAAGTTAGGAGCATAGGTGAAGATGGTGCAAAGACAATTGGGCTGCTTTCAGACAAGCCTCATTCGGATGATGTTCTAGTGGGGGAGAATGATTTGCCGCACTGGAGTGATCACCATCATGATCGGATATATGGAAATGGCAAGGAAACAGAATTGATTGATGATGATGAAGATAGTTTTGGACGGACACTTGGGGATGTTGTTCCTTGGGATCAAATGAGAACAGAGTGTAGGAGTGACAAGGATCTGATGAGCGAGCCTTGTAAGCCTGAAAAATGGTTGAAGTGCAGCGATTTTGATGAGAAAAGCATTCTTGACTGTGAGGATACTAAACTAACAAAGCCCATGAGACATGATGAGGCTATAGTGACTGATGTAGGTCTAATACAGGTTGATAGTTTCTATCAAGAGAATCCTAAATGGTATGATTCTCCTTGTGGGTTAGACTCCAGTGCAGATTGTGGGGACAGTGGATTCAGACATGGGGAGATTGTTTAGAGCCTGGTTAACCCACTTTAACATAGCCATTGAGTTTATATCTTGCCCATTCATATTTCTGTCTGCTGGAAGTGGGCTGTACATTTATGTATACTGAAGATTGGAGCTTCTCACATGCTTTTAGGTACCTTTGTTGTGTGTTGTTTTGTAAAGTATGCCCAATTGGGTTTCTGCACATACCTTATTTATGACTATTTGTTAACCATTTTCTGGATGTTCATAATTTTCAGCTGGTTCCTTTTATAATGCGTATCATTCAGTTCTTTAAAATTGTTGTTTGTATTATATGTTCAATCTTGATTTCTGGCGCTCACATTGGATGGTATATTTGGGACTTATTTTTACTTTGTCCTGGATAGCTTTTAATTATTTGCTTTACATGACTACTTTTTTGTATTCTAGGATCAAAGTTCTGTAAGTGCATAGCAGGGTTTCTTGTTTTAGTAAGTTGCTTTGTTATATGCAAATGCAATTGGAACTTATGCACTGAAGTTGAACCTTTGTCATGCTTGATTAATTCTGCTAATAGTAATACATATCTGCCTTTGACAATGGTTTTCGATTTTGATGATTTATTGCTATGCGTGCTGGTAAAAAAGCCTCAAACAAGTTCTACTAGGTACCTTTTGCTTCCACAGAAGGGTAGTTTATCTGTTCATGTAGCAGGGACTCTTGTATAGGTATAGCATACATATTATGGTTTGACTTTGCGGAGGCTAGCTCCACCCCACCCTGTAACATTGAGGGTAAATATGAGAACATGCTATCAGTGAGCACAATTTCTGAACTTGGGAGCAGTTATCAGTTCTTTTCTGTGTTTACAAAGAAGAGGCAACTAATCTAGCTATATTACTATGGCTTAATTGCAATTTTATCATAGGGTTTGAGCCTTTGTAATTAATATGCAAATCAGGTGTATGAGTTAGGAGTAACACATTAAGCTTTTTCTTGCTCTTGTTATTCCTTTAGAAGAAGTTCAAGCTCAATGCAAATCAGGTGTAGGTATCCTGTCCTTGGACCAAGAAAATGTTATGCTTTTGTGAACTAAATGTATTTCTTGTAGTCTTTGATCAGCTTGTAGGGGAAAAGTTTTTCAAACCATCATTTGGATAGTGTCACTCTTATGTTATGTTATTGTTATTTAGAAAGCCCATTTATGATAAATCCAGGTATGTTCAACATGTATCTGGGTCTGGTTTATATATCTAATACCGTGACAACTTCCTGCATGGCATATATATTTATTCTAGCCACTTGAGCTGCAAGTATGTTTGTTGATTGCTTGATTAAAAAGTCATCTGTTTGGGGTTTCGGTATACAATTTTGGGTGTGTGTTTATAGCAAAAAATCCAAATTCATCTGAAAAGTGCAAATATAATATTGAAATCTTGAAATGGTTTCAAAATGTTTCTGACACATAACTCTATTAATGGTGAAACGTTATTGAAATTAGATTGAAAGAGTGCAGATGTTATGACTAGGAGTTGCTCTGCACATTTGTTTAAGGGCTTTGCCAGTTGTGATGTGACTATTTTGTCTGTTTTTTGTTAATGGCTCTGTCAGATAAATCTAATTATTGCCTGCTTCAATTGGAACTTGTCCATATTTTTAGTGTTTTTAGAAATTCATCATAACAATTTCTTTTAGTAAGTTCAGGGGCTTTACAACTTAAAGGATAGGGGAGTTTTTGAAAATTTTCTGGTCTTGCAGATTTATGGTTCCCTCCTTAAGATCAACTGGTTTTGCATAGGTCAAATGCTGCTTCTCCTATACCGGTCATTTTTGATGCGTTTTTAAAACTCTTGCTACCTTATGCGTTATTTCTAAATTTATAATTTGCTCAGGAGATACTGATAGCAGCTAATGTTGCCATGTTCTTTTGTTTTGAATTTTATGGCAGCATCTTTTTCTTTTTGAATAAGCCTGTTTAAATGTTGAGCTACTTTTCTTTAATCCACACTAATTGTTTGCTGTATGTTTTATACTTGAGTAAATAACTCTTGTGATTTATTGAGGTAATTGTTCTGTCTTTAAAGGCCATATTTTCTGGCAAAAGAAATTCAATCTGGAGGCATCGTGGAGATAATGGAGCAGCATCACTGTGAAGGTAAAAAAAGGTATGCCTGAAGCATAAATAGAAAGACTAGGATAGGGTTCTTTGAAAAGAAAAAAGTTGAACTTTTCAATTTCATCACAGAATGGATACCTGTTGCCTAAATGCATGCTTTGCTGTGGTTTGAAATTTTCAGGGAAGATGATGCAGTTCTACTTGTAATGCACTAATGCTTAAAATCTATTATTTATGTTGTTTTATCCTGTTATTATGTTTTATTTCTTGCATAACTTCCCTCCTCCCTCTTTTCTATTTTTCTTTTTATATTCTTATTCCCAATCCTTATTTTAAATATAATTCTCCTTCCACTTTCCCATGTGTTGAACTAAGGAATGATGATGTCTACATGATTTTGTCAGGTAGAACACAATCATCTTTGAGGATTGAAATGTATAATTGTGGGGAATATGTGAGCAGCAAAGCAAGTGTAGAATTTTGACCACCTTTGCTGAAACCTCATGAAAATCTAAGATGCGAACTGTTCCTTCATTTTCTTGCTCTCCTATTGCCTGTAACTTGTGTTCTAGATCTGTTTTGCAGCAGTGAAATATTACCTATTACCCATTGTACTCGATCAATGGTGAGTGTATTTGTGATCCAGTGACAACAATCATGGAGAGGTGTATTTAGTTAGAATCTGAATGATTTAGGTGTAGAACTGACATGGTTTCTTTGTCTTGTGAAACCACAAATCTGAGTTCTAGAATCACTTGCTGATTCTTCATTTTCCTAGTCTATATTTGAGGACCTATGGAGGCTTAATTGTTTTTCTGTGTTAACGTAGAACATGCGATACAAGTGGAATGGTTTTGTTTCTCACATGATGCTATTGTAATGGGTCATGGTGTTTCGGTCACTCGCACAACTGGTTTACAAGGCCTCTTATGTCTTTTGGCTCCCTGCTTGCATGATATTATATGATACTGCTTGTGAATATTTGTTGAGGAGATTATGTGGCGGATTTTTCTTTCCTCTTGGCACTGGTGTCTAACAGATGCAAAATGATTCAAGTTTTATGGACTTTGTTTTTTTTTTTCTTCTGACAGGATATTTCTCCCCAACAATTTCACCTTGTGTTTGGAGTTTAGACAGCGTTGACTTATGTTGCTTAATGATGGAAGAAGAGTCAATTAGACAATTAGTTTATTCTAGAAGTTCTTTGTACTGTAGAGTAGAACTCCTTTGATGATCAAGGTGAAATTTGGGAAATTTTGCAATTCGTTTGGGCGGTTGAAGTGAATGGATGGCATGCCAGTTGCTCTAAGTAATTACCTACGTCCGGGTTAAGGCTACAATATTACAAGTTTAGTGGTGAAAATTAAAAAAGAAAATTGACTAAGGAAATAGTCACGATGAGTAATGGGAATGCACTAAGGGAGCTTAGGGCACCTATCCACCAGGAGACCCACAATGTGAAGTTTAGCAGCTTTGATCAAGGCTTGTTTTTGTTTAGATTTAGAATAGGGTTTATGAAAACCAGTTAAAAAGCTAAAAAAATGAACTTTTGTTTTTCTCAAACTTTTGAAAAATAGAGATTAGCGAGAACAAATTTTTTTCCCCCTCTTTTGAGAATGGGAAATAGATGCATCTTAACTTTTAGAAAAGGGGAAATCGCATTTTGGAGCTCTTAAATTTTTACATTATTAATTTATTGAGCTTATTAAATTTTATTTCTCTACATTGAGGTCTCAAATTTTTATTTTACATTAAAGATTTTTTGCATAATAAAAATAAAATTAATGAGAAATTATGTAACAACAATATTGTATGAGTTACTATTACTAAAATGTTACATTAATTTTAAAAATTATACTGTTTAATATATAAAACTTGTAAAGATTAGATACACAAAAGTGAATCTTTCTTTCTGTTTATAATTTTAATTATTTTTAAATGAAAAATCAGTATAATTTTTTAAATATTTTAAAATCAATGTTATAAAATTTTTCATTAATTTTATTTTTACGATTAAAAAGTTTTTAATGTGAAAAAAAAAATTTAAAAATTCAATATATACAAATAAAATTTTAAAAGCTTAACAGACATAATATAATAAGTAAAAGCGGATTAAGAAAGGATTTATCCTGAGAAAAGTGAGTGGGCATATATATTATCCTCTATAATAATTGAAAAAATAGAACTTCGGCTGTGCTTTTTGATCTCTTTGTTTTCTTTCTTTTGTTTTTCTTTTCAAAAAAAAAAAAAAAAATGTTAGGTTCATTGGGATTCTATCTGGGCCACAGTTGATAGTCCATAGTCCAAACTACAGAAATTGAATGTGTTACCTGTTCTTGCTCCTAAAGACTGGACTAATCGCTTGTGTAATGGGCTTTTTGTAGGGCGCTCGCAGCACAAAACTACCCTTATGACATTGCGTTATTCATTTTAAAAAATAAAAAATCTTGTTGAATTGAAACTCAATAGCCAACATTACGGAATTGACATTATTATGATGGCTGCCACACTATTGCTAGCGATTACCATGTTGCAGCCTCTCTCATTGAAGTATTAATTTTTAATTTTCGGTATTTGAAGCTACTACATATAGTAAGCTCTGACTAATCTGAATTTAAGTCGGATGAGATCATAAAAGCGATAAAATTCTCTCTCAAAAATTTTAAAATAGCTACATATTCAAAACTTGAACTCGAGACCTTTGATTAAATTATGATCATCTCTCACCAGTTAATCTAAACTCTCTTGAATTAATAAGCTTTAATTTAATAATATTGAATTAGTCTTCGAGTTATAAGTAGTATTGAATTTGTCTTCGAATTGAAATATCGAAATTTAATTAATAAAAAATTATCATTTTAAAGAAATAAAATAAAATTAAGAAGGTTGCAATTTCTTTCTATTTGTGCTAGTAGATGTTCTTTTAATACTAATTTTATAGGATTAACCTTGAAAATTTAATTTTTTTCTTTTTTTGGAAAAACATTAGATTCTAAAATTGAATATCACACTGAAAATAATTAACTCCAGCATCATATTAATAAGTTACAACTAAAGTTGATTTAGTATTTCTTTCTCTATCAGTTCCATAAGCCGCTATTTAAAAACACAAAATTTACAAAAATTCAATTAATTTAACTCCATTTTATTGATTATTATTTCTTATGATTTTGTAATAATTCAATTGATTTAATAAAATTATCGGCAGATGCATAATTAGCCACTAAAAATTATTCTGCATTACAATTGAATAAGCCAATCCCTTTCTCAAAAGTGACAGACAACAACAAATAAGGGCTAGTTTGACACTACATTATTTTCATGCTTTTGATTTTTGATTTTTTTCTTATTTTTTTTATCTAATTATTTTTTGGTATTCGACTTTTGAAAAAAAAAAAAGTAAAATACATTGTATTTTTTCCAAAAGTAAATAAAAAAAAAGCCGAAACAGTAAAAATAAAAATATATCTATATATAAATTTTCAAATTTTTAAAAGAAAAGTGCTCCTCAGTGACGTCAAACTGATCCTCAGCTTGCTAAACTTTAATTAACCAGATAAAGGTAAAAGAAAAATATAACATTTCAATACAGTTAACATGGAATCAAAATACAAAGATGCACTAGCAGCAGTAACAGATATAGGACATGGGAGATGCCAAACCCAGTTCAACAATGGCTAGAAATTAAATAGTCTTATTGAGAGCTTGGAGGTTTGAATCTAACTCCTGGCAAGTATTTAGAGACAAATTCACGAGCCAAAGCTTGGAGATCATCCTCTTCAAGATCTGGATCCAATGGATTACAGACACTTGTTAGCTCTGTTGATACGTACTGGGGTAGTACCTGATCTAAATGCATTGACATGTTTGAATTTGATGCTATACTTGTTTGGGAGGCGCTTTGAGCAAGTTGCGGTGGTGGTGGTTGCGACAAGGGGAGACGATGTAATGTCGAAAGACGAGCCTGAATGTAGGCCAGTTCTGCCTGTAAATTCACTACCTATATTCATAACACAAAATTATCAGTTGGTTCATATCATTGTATAATTTCATAAGTGTTTTTTAAGGTTAAACTTATTTTGTTTTATTGATCATTACGAAAAAAAAAAAAAAGAATTTTTTACGAAAAATCATAAATTTTTTATATTTTTTTCGTAAAGTTATTTTGTACAAAATAAGTCATATTTTAGTAAAATTAAAAATTTTTTCACAACTAAGAATAATTACGAAAAAATAATTTATTTTATGAAAAATATAAGAAAATTGTGATTTTTCGTAAAAAAATCATTTTTTTCGTAAAATAAAACGAAGTAAATTTACTTTGTTAAAAACAAAATAACTATAGAAAACACCTCATATCATAATTTTTTTTTAAGATATTATATTTTTATTTTGATGAAACATCGCAAAACATAAATAAACAATTTAAAAGTGAAAAATTGTTAGGATTTGAACATTTGATTTATTATAGTATTGGGATACACATATTCAATTATTGAGTTACTAAAACATTAACAATAGGTAAAAATCAATTATTGACTTCATATATTGAATTGAATAAAATAATAATAATAATAATAATAATATTTCTAGGAAGAGCTGTTGCAGCCATTGAACGGAAAAACCGGAGAAGAAAAGAAAATAAAAACAATTAAAATTGATTTAATTAAGATATAAGTTTACTAATTAATAAATAATAGCAAAATGACAAACAAATGTATGCAGGACTCAAAAGTTCGAATGAAAGACTAAAAAAAATAAAAAAAATGAAACGGCAATTCTTGGTTCCAAACAGAGATATTATTGGTGAATTCTTACCTACATCAAGTAAGTAGGTTTATCTCATAAATAAAATTTTTACCTATATCAAGTATATATGTTTATTTCATATATTAAATCAATGAATGATGAAATATTTTAATTAATATGATTCTTTTATTTATTTTTTATCTAATGAAAAAATATTTATCTCATTATATTAGTGTACGCATCCAATATAAATAATACTTAGCCAAGTTTTATGATTGAGTTTGTAGCGTATAATATATTGCATAAGATTGGTATTTCATTTTTTTTTTTTTTAATATTGTATATCATATTTAACAAGTCATGCACATAACTATATTTGTATATGTACGACTTAATTAAATAATAAACTCAAGTTCGATTTCTTCTTATTAAAAAAAATAAAATAAAATCATATTTGTGACTATTCATTGAATCAAAGTGTGGTTATATATTTTTCTCTAACAGTAATAAATTTTGTCCTCTCTGACTCCGTAAAAGGCAATTATATAAACTAGTAAATAATGGTATTGAATTGACTATATAGTATAATGTGGATTCATAGATTAATTGGGGTGAATAATTTTATGGATCTCATTTCATGCGAGATGATTCACAATGAATCGAATAAGATGAGTCATTTATTTTTCCTAATTAAAACAAACATCAAGTCATTAGGCAACATATCTTGAAATTCATTAAAATCAAAGTCTGCATGCAATGATATAAGTTCTATTCTTTATAAGGTAAAAGGTTCATCACAACAAGTAAATCACATTACTATCCCATGTGATTATAAAGACTTTTTTCTTGAGCGCATTAGATTTACCATGTTAAATTAAAACTAACACGTGGGTAGGACCCCCAATGATCTATATGAAATTGAAATCTTTCCCAAATTGCTATTTATATAATTAGAAAAACTATGTAATGTAATACTAAAATAAATTTATTTTATGTCTCCTCCTCCATCTCACAAGAAAGGTCGACTTACCAAAGTCAAAATGGCTAATATTTCAATATTTCTCGAGCTGCTAAAAATTTGCTTGCTAACTCCGGCAAGTAAACTTATCCCCTTCATTTTCTAACCATCAACATTTATTTGGATGCTCTTTCTCATAGTCATAAGTTGCATTCACACACTAAATAATTTTTTTAGTTGATTGACTCTTATTCCAATTTAAACTTATAATCTTTCAATTTGAAAACGCTTTAATACTATTGAATTAAAATTTATTATATCGCGCTAAATATTAAAAAGAAGAAAATTCTAAACTATCCTTGAAATAATAATTTTTTTAACCAAATTAATCACAAATTGATGTTTTAAAAAATTATTATAAATATGCACATAATTTTGCTCGGTGTAAAGAAACAAAAATACCTTATTTACTCTCATATATAATTTTTATATTGGAAGTGGTGTATAGTATACATATAAAGAAGTTAAATTTAATCCTTAAAAATATGAGTGAGCATGAGAGTTTCATTCAATTTTGTGGAAAACCTAAAGATTGTTAGACCCCAAAAGGCTAATAATAAAAAATGGTGACTCTATACTCTATATCGTACGAGTTTCTTTCACTCAATTTATTACTATGTCGAAAAAGGAAAAACCAAGACTCATAAAAAATAAAACCCCAGTGTCGAAAACTTGAAACTTGTCCTTTGGGTCTGGAAAACAGACAAACTTGTGAAATTAACAGTAACAACCAGACGTCTAGATTTACCTCTACAGTGGTGTACTCATCCTCTAATGAGTCAAATTTTCAATTTTATTATCATTTTTTTCCAATTTTTCTTTATAGGAGACCCATGAAATTAACTTAATTAACAAAACACTTACGTTTGGATTGGTTTTTATTTTCTCTATATACTTGTTAGCAAAAAGGTTGTTATTTCTTCTGCAGATAAATTTCTTAATTAAGAAAAATCTTTTTTAAAAAATAATTCCGAGAACCCTAATGAGCTCAACATGAAACAAACACAAGCTTGACATATAATTATAGGATAATATATTATCTTTATCTTTTCGAAAATGAGATATGCACCTACCATCATATTAAATTTTCTTTTGCCATAATAATATTTTAAGAAGGATAAGGCCTTACTTCAGCACATATGCATGTTAAAAACCCTAGTAAATAAAACTTGCAGTTAAAAAATAATTAAAGTGCATGTTGTAGCTAGCTAGCAAGATGAATAAGAAATGCATAATCACTAATTAGAGTTTGGTTTAGTACTGTTACTACAAGACTGTGAGTGAGGTTGCGAGTTTAAATCCAAGTGAGAAATAAATCAACCAAAAAAAAAAAGGAAAAAGAAACCCATAATATAAATAATAATTACCTGCTGCTGAAGAGTGAAGAGATGGCCAACACAACCATAAACAGGGTCTCTAACCCTAGACAAGGCTTCATAACAAAGAGTAACAACAGCATCAAGGCGCTTGTGAACAGGAATACGGAGAAGAAGCTTAGAAGCATTGCTAGCACCAAACACCTTATGTACTGCTGCAAAATGAGCTGTGCCTTGATCTGAATCAAAATAAGGTGCAAAAATGCAACCTTTTAGACATTTCCTCCTCAGGAACTTGCAGGCACCACAAGGTCCTGGCCCACCACCTCCATTATTACTACTACTACTACTACTACTCATCTCAAAATCTTAATCCTCCTACACAGGCTATCCAGTTTTTTTTGTTGTGGGGTATAGCACAAGCTAAGTAGCTGCTATAAGAAGAGAAGAGAGGCATAGAAATAAAAAAGAAAGGTCTTTAATTAGAGAAATAAGGTTTGTCTGTTACTTATTACTTTGATAATTATGAGGAAATATAAGGTTTTGGTGGTGGGTCAGTTGAGAGGACAGGTTTGGTCTTTTTTTTTTTTTTTTTTTTTTTTTTTTTTTTGAGAA
>CATKHJ011225800.1:0-10890 GCA_949750685.1 Vernicia montana | reverse complement strand
TATCATAGAATCCTTGCATTTCCAATTCGATCCGATATGACACTTGGAACTCACTTGGCTTAGGTCGCGAAAAATTCACTCATAATCTCATAGCATGGCAACCTTTATACATTATTCATTCCTACTCACTACATATAAAGCTAATACATAGTCGGGGTATTACAGTAAATTGGAACTAAGGATAAAAATCCATGAAAAAGGAAAAACAGCGTCACTAAGAAAATCTCCTAAAGAGAAAGCTCTTAAAGAGGAAGATCTCAGTCAAAGAGCTATAACCAATGATGAGACACAGACTGAGACAATGGAACAATTCTATCCTCCAGATATGTCTCATAGAGTTGATAATTAGATAAATGAAAATTACGAATCTCGATTAATTTTGTGATACATAAGAAAGATTTGATAGAAATTCATTTATCGTCTATGATAAATTTGCCTCAACAGTAGCTCTTGCTGTCTCAATAGATAATCTGAATCTAGAACCTATGAATATAAATGAATGTCATCATAGACATGACTGGCCATCATGGAAAGAGGCAAATTCAGGCCGAGCTACCATCATGGAAAGAGGCAAATTCAGGTCGAGCTAGACTCACTATTTAAACGCATGGTATTCGGACTTATTATACTGACTCCCCAAAATATGAAACCAGTTGGGTATAAATGGGTGTTTATCTAAAAGCGTAATAAGAATAATGAGGTGATAAGATATAAAGCGAGGTTAGTTGCCAAGGTTTTTCACATAGATTTGGTATTGACTATGAGAATATTTATTATATTGTTATGAATATGATCACGTTCTGATACTTTATTAGTATGGCAGTTAAATAAAGGCTTGATATGCGCCTTGTGAAAATGATATTTATATGAGAGTCCCTGAAGGACTAAAGATAACAGAAATGAATACACATCAAATATGTGACATGAATTACATCGAATTGCAGAAATCCTTGTATGGATTAAAGCAATATGGACATATGTGGTATAATCATTTGATTGAATTCTTATTGAAAGAAGGATATGTGAATAATATACTATGTCTATATATAGTCATAAAATACTACAAAATGATTATGTTATTACAGTATATGTTGATGATTTAAATAGGATTCCTAATGAACTCTTGAAAAGTGAGTTTGAGATGAATTTAAGTGAAACAAAATTTTGTATCGGCTTGCAGATCGATTATTTATCCCAAAATGAGTTCTAATATACCAGTCTACTTACGTGGAAAAGGTACTTAAGCAATTTTGCATAGATAAATCCTTTCTCTTAAGCACATTAATAGTATTCGCTCACTGTAAGTGAATAAAGATCATTTTAGACTTAAGAAGATAACAAAGTGCTATTTGGTCCTGAAGTACCATATTTGAGTGCTATAAGGGCATTCATGTATCTTGCAAATTGCATTAGGCCTGATATGCATTTGCAAGAAAAAATTCCTAACTAGGTATAGCTCTGCACCGACCAAGAGACATGAGAGTGGTGTAAAAGACTTATTGTGTTATCTTCGAGACACTATTGATTTGGTTATATTTTCATATAATTCATATTTGACATTGGTCTACATGCAGATGTTGGTTATTTTTCTGATCCATATAAGGATAGATCTCAAACTAAGTATGTGTTTACTTATGATGATACTGCAATTTTATAAAGATTTTTATGGTCCTGAAATACCTCAATAAATATGCTTCCATTATGTTTTTTGAGAATAATGCAATCTGTATTGCACAAACTAAAAGTTGATATATCAAGAGTGACCGAATTGAATATATTTCACCCAAATTCTTTAATACGCATAAGCTCCAGAAGAGTGATGAAATAGATATCTATCAAATTCGCTCGAATGACAACCTAGCAGACTTATTTACTAAGTCCTCATATAATGTCATATTTGAATGGCTTAGTTTATTGATTGATATGTGCCGTTTTAAAATGTTATCCTCATCAGGTGAGCGAATTAGTATAAGATTATACTCTTTTTCCTTAGTAAAGTTTTTGTCCCACAGGGTTTTCTTCAACAAAGGTTTTAATGAGGCAATATATGCAATGATAGAATAGCACATGAATTGTACTCTTTTCCTTAGCTATATTTTTTTTCCACTGGGTTTTCTAGCAAGATTTTTAATGAGGCATATTCATGACACAAGTAATATCCAAGGGGGAGTGTTATGAATAAATTATTATATGTGAATATTACTTAAACATCCGTGAGTATATATTTTAGAGAGATTATAGTATAGAGCTATTTCACTAATGTTGTATACACTAAACCTTAGCTATTCCTCTATATAAGGAAAGCTAGAGTTAATCTAATAATAATAGTTTAAAGCTCCTTTTCTCTCTACATATTTTATTCTATCTCTCATTATTTTATTGCTTTATATTTCTTGTTATTGTCTTCGATCTACTGTGCTAATAAGCCGATTCACAATAATTGTTTGAATTTGCATTTATTTTGAGTTTTGCATGCATGTTTCATGTTTTTGTATAGATTATTATTTAGTTGGAAACAAATTACTTCTTCCGTACAAAATTAAACCCTCCTTTCATTGCAAAAAATTAAACCCTAAAATCCTCCACTTTTTCACCTCACTCTCAGTCTCTCTTTCATTTATTTCTTCTTCTCCCCTTTATCTATTTGTTGTTGTAAGTTGTGTCAAATAAGATGGGCCACCCTATTTGATAAAGTTGGCACATCTTACAAAATGTAAGTTGTGGCCAATTATTTGGGAGCCTATATAAAGGCTTCCTCTCCTTCTCATTTATGCATTCCAAATCTCTAAGTATTAGAGAGAGTTTCTAGTGAGAGAAAAATATAGAGTGTTTTCTTTTATTTCAAGAGAGAGTGTTGTTGTTCTCTTCTTGTAGTATAAAGAGAAGTTGTAACTCCTATTGTTGTTTATAGTGAAATTCTTCTATCTTTACTCGTGATTTTTTACCCTAATTTGTTTTGGAGTTTTCCACGTAAAATTCAGTGTTATAGTTATTATTCTCAAATTATTAGCTGCGTTCTTACTCTAATTCGGTCCTAATTCCGCAACAAGTAGTATTAGAGCTGTTGATTTTAATTTTCCTTGAAAATTAAGAGTATGCTCTGTGGTTGCAGTTTTGACTGATCTTCCACATCAGAAAAAAATTTTCTCGAAAAACTATTATTGTGAATAGTACTCTGAGGTATTGTGCAATTTGGCACTATTCACGAATACGTGTACTGTTCATACATATTAGAGCCTAGCTAGAAATAAGTGTGGTAGTGTGAAAGTGCATGTCTATAAAAAGTTCTGGCTAAGGAAAGACTTGGTATTTAAGTATGTCTATTGTGACCCACCTCTCTTTTCTAGGAACTTACTTAGTGTACTGTTCACGAACTATAGTCATTGTTCCAGTATATAGTACTATTCATATGAAATAGTGGGAGTTAGATTTGCTCAAATAAGTTTGTGATAGAAAGCAATGACAGCAAAATTTGAGATTGAGAAGTTCAACGGGAGTAATTTCTCACTGTGGAAGTTGAAGATGAAGGCAATATTGAGAAAAGATAATTGCCTTGCAGCTATTAGTGAAAGGCCGACGGGACTCACAGATGATAAGTGGAATGAGATGGATGGAATGCTATAGCAAACCTTCATCTGTCATTAACAGATGGGGTATTGTCAATCATAGAAGAGAAAAAGACGGCGAAGGAGAATTGGGATCATCTCAATAAATTGTACGAGTCAAAATCACTCCATAATAAAATTTTCCTTAAGAGGAAGTTGTACACTCTTCGGATGTCAGAATCTACTTCAGTGACAGAGCACGTAAATACCTTGAATACTCTATTTTCTCAACTTATATCGTTAGGAGTTAAAATAGAGCCGAATGAACGTGCTATACTTCTACTTCAAAGTGTACTTGATTCGTATGATCAGCTCATCATCAATTTAAGAAATAATATCTCCACGGACAATCTAGTCCTCAATGATGTTGCAGCTGCAGTTTTAGAAGAGGAAAGTCGGCACAAGAACAAAGAGGAAGGGTTGGCCAGTTTGCAACAAGCAGAGGCATTGATGGTGAGAGGAAGATCAACATAGTGTGGCCCCAAGTGGGAGCTACAATCAGGGAAGATCAGAATCAAGGAGTAAGAATAATATAAAATGCTACTATTATGGCAAGAAGGGTTACATGAAGAAAGATTGCTGAAATTTAAACAAAAATTCCAGTCCTTAAGGAAATGTAGCAAGCACTTCAGATGATGGCAATGCTCTATGTTATGAAGCGGCGACGACTGATATAGGCAGACATAATTTAGCTGATGTCTGGTATTTTGACTCAAGGGCTACCTGGCATATGACCTCTCGGAGAGAGTGGTTCCATCATTATGAATCTATCTCAGGAGGATCTATGTACACGGTGGATAATCATGCCTTGAAGATCGTTGGTATTGGAACCATCAAGCTGAAGATGTATGATGGGATAATTCGCACGATTCAAAATGTGCGACATGTGGAGGGCTCGCAGAAAAATCTATTATCTGAAAGACAACTGGATGACCTTGGGTGTAAGATCGAAACCCATAATGGGATTAAGAAAATAATCTAAGGTGCACTTGTACTTATGAAATGACAGAAAAAGGCTACAAACTTTTATATACTAATGGGAGAGACTGTACAGGAAGGAGAAGCATTTGTTGCTTCGAGTAGTTTGAATGACAGATCTGCAATGATGTGGCATTAAAAACTTGGGCATATATCTGAGCAATGAATGCAAATTCTTATAGAAAAAAATCTACTTCCGGGACTCACAAAGGTTTCCTTACCCTTTTGTGAGCATTGTGTTACAAGGAAGCAATACAAGATAAAATTCAATACATCAAATTCTATAAGTAAGAAATTTCTAGAATTGATTCACTCTAATGTATGGCAATCACCAGTTCCATCCCTGGGAGGAGCGAAGCACTTTGTGTCCTTCATAGATGATTATTCCAAGAGATGTTAGGTGTATCCTATCAAAGGAAAGGTAGATGTGTTTTCAATTTTCAAAGTGTTCAAAGCGCGGGTAGAACTCGAATCTAGTGAGAAGATCAAGTGTTTGAGTACAGATAATGGAGGAGAATATACCAGCAATGAGTTTGTTGAATTTTGTAATCAAAAAGGCATCAAGAGGTAGTTCACTACAGCATACACTCCTCAACAAAATGGAGTGGCAAAGCGAATGAACATAACCCTTTTGGAAGGAACAAGGGCTATGTTGGAAGCTGCAGGTCTGGGAAAAATATTCTGGGTAAAAGCAGTCAACACAGCCTGTTATATGATCAATCGGTCACCATCAACTGCAATTGAGTTGAAAACACCAATGGAGATGTGGACGGAAAGCCTATTGATTATTCAAACCTCCATATATTCGGAAGTCTTATGTACATGATGTACAACGTCCAAGAAACTACAAAGTTAGATCCAAAATCCAGAAAATGCATTTTTCTAGGTTATGTTGATGGAGTGAAGGGGTATCGCCTATGGGATTCCACTACCCATAAGGTTGTCATCAGTAGGGATGTCATATTTGCAGAAGGAAAGCTGCAAGAGATAGGCGATAGTAGCAGTTCAAATAAAGGTCCAGGAACTACAATGGTACAAGTGGAAAAAGAGTCTGATTCAAAAGATTCTTCTGAAGCAACATCGAAAATTGAGGAACGAAAACAGTTGAGATTGAAACTACAAAAGTTTGACGGTCGACTTGTGAAAGAAAAACACCAATATGGCAGTTTGATTATCTTGTGGAGAGCAATGTTGCATACTATTTTCTAACAGAAGATGGTGAACCATCAAATCTTCAAGAGGCGATGGATAGTTCAGATGCATCTCAGTGGATTGTAGCAATGCAAGAAGAAATTGAAGCTCTTCATAAGAACAAGACTTGGGAGCTTGTGCCGTTACCACAAAAAAGAAAGCCTATTGGTAATAAATGGGTTTTCAAGATCAAACGAAATAGTGATGATCAAGTGGAGTGGTATCATGCAAGACTGGTGGTAAAAGAGTATGCTAAAAAAGAAGGTATTGACTTTAATGAGATATTTTTTCCTGTGGTTTGACTTAATACATTCCGAATAGTTCTGGCAATGTATGCTACTCTTGACCTACATTTAGAGCAGTTAGATGAAAACTGCTTTCTTTTATGGAGATCTTGAAGAAGAAATATATATGCTCTAACCAGAAGGATTTGAAGAACATGGAAAGGAGAACTTGGTTTGCAGGTTGAACAAATCTCTATACGGTCTCAAACAGGCGCCGAGGTATTGGTATAAGAGATTTGATTCTTTCATCATGAGTCTTGGATACAACAGATTAAATACAGACCCTTGTGCCTATTTCAAGAGGTTTGGTGATAATGATTTCATTATTCTGTTGTTGTATGTCGATGACATGTTGGTAATAGGCCCCAACAAATATCATATTAAAGATTTGAAGGCTTAGTTGGCTAGGGAGTTTGAAATGAAGGACTAAGGATCAACAAACAAGAATTTAGGGATGCAAATTCACCAAGACAAAAATAATAGGAAGATTTAGCTTTTTCAAAAGAATTATTTGAGGAAGATATTGTAACTCTTCAATATGCAAGATTGTAAGTCAATTTCTACTCCACTTCCTATTAATTTCAAATTATCCTCCAAGATGAGTCCTAGAAATGAAACAGAGAGGATGGAGATGTCTTGAGTACTGTATGCATCAACAGTGGGAAGCCTTATGTTCACTATGATTTGTACAATACCAGACATTGCACATGCAATGGGAGTGGTTAGTCGGTACATGGAAAATCCTAGTAGAGAGCACTGGAATACAGTGAAGTGGATCCTAAGATACATTAAGGCAACCTCAGATTATGTTGACTCAGATTATGCAGGTGATTTGGACAAAAGCAAATCCACAACAAGTTATGTGTTTATTTTTGTTGGCGGAGCAGTAAGCTGGGTTTCAAAACTGCAGCAAGTTGTGGCTACATCAACAACAAAAGCAGAGTATGTAGCAACTACACAAGCTAGTAAAGAAGCAGTCTGGTTGAAAATGATAATGGAAGAACTCGGGCACAAACATGAAAAGATTTCTCTATTTTGTAACAGTCAGAGTGCCTTGCATCTGGCAAGGAATCCAGCTTTTCATTCAAAGATAAAGCACATTCGAGTTCAGTACCACTTCGTTCTTGAGAAAGTAGAAGAAGGAACCGTGGATATGCATAAAGTTCATACTAAAGATAACTTAGCAGATTTCATGACAAAAGCAGTCAATACTGATAAGTTTGTTTGGTGTCGATCCTCTAGTGGCCTGATAGAGACATGAGCAACATAGAGATGGAAAGGAAGAAATAATAGTGTGAAGATTGATTTATCTTCAATCAAATCTTCAAGTGGGAGATTGTTGCAAGTTGTGTCAAATAAGGTGGGCACCGAATTTTGACAAATTTGGCATAGCTTGCAAAATGCAAGCCGTGGCCAACTATTTGGGAGCCTATATAAAGGCTCCCTCTCCTCCTCATTTATGCATCCCAAATCTCTAAGTATTAGAGAGAGTTTCTAATGAGAGAAAAATATAGAGAGTGTTTTCTTCTATTTCAAGAGAGAGTGTTGTTGTTATCTCCTTATGGTATAGAGAGAGGTCGTAACTCCTATTATTTTTCATAGTGAAATTCTTCTATTTTTGCCCGTGATTTTTTACCCTAATTTATTTGGAGGTTTTCCACGTAAAATATAGGTGTTCTTGTTATTATTCTCAAATTATTAGCTGCATTATTACTCTAATTTGGTCCTAATTCCGCAACATTTGTTAGATCTACAACCCAGCAATTGAACCACCAAAGATTATAATCCTCCCACATGGCATGGTGATCGAGCCTTGGAGGAGGAACCACATGACTCTATTGAATCTGGTGTTGCTTGATTTTGGGGTCTCTAGGTACACACACCTTGCCGATGCAGGCTCTCGAGAAGACAAAACCCATTTAGTGAAAATTCATAAGATGATTATTTCCAATTTCAGTTTCTTCTCTGGTTCAAAATTCTGCCAAAATAAACAACTCAGAGAAAAAAAAAATGAATCGTTGCACTCATTATAAAATGATTCCTGTTAAGCTAAAAATCTACTATGGAGATGGACCATTACTGTAACAACCTGAATTTTTATTTATTTTAGAAAATCTTAATTTCGTACGGAAATATAATTATTAAATTCGACTTGTTATATTTATATTTAATAGAAATTTAAATTATTAGCATTATTTTTAAAATATATTATTTAATTATATTTTTATTATATTTATATTTAAGTAAGGAAAAATTTTGTATATCGAAATTTCGTGAAATAAAATATCTTTATGAAATTAATAAATTATGTTTTGATTTATTATAGTTATTTATTAAAGGATTATTTTTCAAAAATTTAAGAATATATTGATTTTAATTTTAGTTAATTAAGTTTAAAGAAGTTGTTAGTATTAAGTATTATTATTATTACTATTATTATTAAAAATATGTATAGTTTTCTGCCTGATTAGTCCAAAATTGGACAAATCAGAATTGTTTTGTGGGCAGATCAGGTAACATAGCAGAAAAGAGAGAGAGAGAGAGAGCCTGTTTTGGTCGATCTGCCCATCTCCGGTTGGCAGTGATCAACACCTCCTGCACCACTGGACAGCCCGTCTTTTGGTGACTCCAACCAGACCAATCCCACCATGAACGATCATCGGTAGACAGCAGGTGCGCTATTCAGAGCTCCGCCGGTGCCACGATCTTCCAGGTGAGATTTCGGTCAATTTCGGCCACTATTCTGGGCGAGATTGGTATCATTTTGAAGTTCGTGAGCCCAGGAGCATTTTGGTACCCACCTCGACCGGTGGGGACGACGGTAGCCGCCGGAATCGAAGAGAGAAGGTTTCAACCTCCGTGGCTTTCGAGGCAATTTCCGACGAATCCAAAGAGAGCTGAGCTATACCACCGACATATTTGGAACCAGGAGATCGCGATCTATAAATT
The DNA here is from genome assembly GCA_949750685.1 of Vernicia montana. Taxonomy (NCBI): domain Eukaryota; kingdom Viridiplantae; phylum Streptophyta; class Magnoliopsida; order Malpighiales; family Euphorbiaceae; genus Vernicia; species Vernicia montana. Next base: position 1,883 of record CATKHJ011225800.1, on the reverse strand, counting down.
GGTGTAAACATCACCTCCATCCACCACCGTCGGCGGCGACACGTCGCCGACCGGTCATCGGGGAGTGGAACCCACGCGCCGCCAGTGATCCAGAAGTTCCAGTGGGCTCGATTTTGTGCGTACGTCGCGATTCCGAAGTTAGTTTGCAAGAATTTCACTCCGATAAGCCTAGAATGCTATTTTATTGATTTATTTCGGTGTTTTAAATGCCCAAAAAATGATTGTTTTGCATGTATTCAAATGTATTTAGGCTTAAATTAATAATTTGAATTGATTATGGGATTTTATGAATTTATTTGAATTAAAATTGTATTATCCATAAATTTCTTTTGATTATATAGTTAATTGTTAATAAGTGGAATTAATTATTGTAATTATATAATTATGGAGTTTAATTATTTTATTGGAATTTAATTGAATGATTTATGAATTAATTGGATTTTATTTTATATTATGAATGAAATTAATGTTATTTTAAAATCTTATATAGTTTTATAAATAGTAATTTTATGAAATTAATTATATGAGTTGTATATATTATTTTAAATTAGATTTAAAATGATATATTAAATAATTAAAGATATAAATTTTTCTTTTGCATAAGGAGGTGAATTTTGGTATTCAAATTTGTTTATATGATGTTTTTATATATATTTATTGCTTTATTTTGGATATAGAAATGAATTATTAATTTTCTTTTATAATTGATTATTAACAAGTTAAATTTAATTATATAAGTTTTATATTATTTTGAAAAGGATGTGAATATGATATTAGAGTTGTTAAATTCATGTAAATGATTTTAAGGAAATTAAATTGATACTAAAAAGGTTTGTAATTATGTGTATATAATTCTTTTAATAGTTTTAATTGTCAATTACCTTTTTAAATAAAATGAGCTTTTAAGTGAATTATTTTTAAAAGTGTTATAAGTATATTATTAATAATCTTCTTTATGTATGCTTGAGTTAACAAATTGAGTAATGAGGATTATGTAAGATGATTGTTGAGTTGGAGACCTAGGGATGTCGTTGAACTGTGTTGGATTATTGTGAGTCTTGATGGTAAATTTAGGAGTGTGTGTTTCTTATATTTTAGTGAGGTAAAGTCTTAGTTACAGGGGAGACTCTGCCGAAATTTTGGCAGAATCTTAAGAGTCATTTGGATTGTTCTTATTCTGATAATTTTCCTATTATACAGTATTGACATTTCAAGCGTCTATCCAGTTAGCTGTCAACCGACACTCTGAGAAGAGCTAGTTGGGTTCCATCAAATTTGTGAATTATATAGCTTAATATAACACTCCATTCCTTTTATTTAATTAATATTTCACTTGCATGCATGCATTGATTGTTTGTATACTATATTTATATGATTATGCATTATGAATATAAGTTAAGTATTCTAGCATATGTATGTGAATGTTCTGTTATATTGGTACTGCATATTACTGTGAGGCCTCGCCCGAGCACCGGTCCGATCCGCTAGAGGAGGATCGAAATGCTCATTCGGGTCTGGTCTCACGATGGAACCCTCGGGTTCGGATTGGTTGATCTTTGGAAAGCGTTTGGGAGTCGCCGCCTTAATTTATTTTTTAATTGGGAAAATTTAAGGGAAAACCCATTTAATGACTCCAATTTATTGTCCAATAGAAAAGTACACTAGCCTCGATTACCAAAGAGGATTCAGGGACTAGGTTTTCGGTTTATTTTAATTTGAAAATAAGTTTGGCAAGTTTAATATACGATGACTTAAAATGATTTCATGAATGAACAGTTATGAATGAATTAAAGCAATAAAGAAATTAAAGCAAATATTAACTTTACAAAATAAACCAAAATAGGGGATACTTTCTCTAGCCCTTATGGGATTATAGGAAAGCA
>CATKHJ011225536.1:0-27759 GCA_949750685.1 Vernicia montana | reverse complement strand
ATACTAATTAAGAAATCAAAGTCATATATATATATATATATATATATATATATATATATGACTTTGATTTCTTAATTAGTATATTTTGTAAATCAAAAATTAAAATTATATGGACATGATAGTCATTTACTTACAAAAACTTTACAGAATATATATTAAAATTATATTAACTGAAATAGTTATGCATGTATGAATAATAAGCAACCTAATTATGTGATAATAACTTAATTAATAAGTCTATAACTTGTGAATTGTGATTTGCATGTGAAGTACTACTACTTTCAATAATTTATCTAAATTTAAAAATAAAAAATAAAAATTTTATCCAGTAATGAATGATTTAAGAGGTACTCTCTCAAATAACTATAATTCAAATTAATTAATACGAAATTATATATTTATGTTTTATAATCTTATTTTCCAAAGCACAACGATTATATATGTTGTAAACTGTAAAGATAATTATAAATATTTGAAATTATATAAAATAATTTATCCTCTTCTTCCTATTTTTGTTATTTATTTTTAACTTGGTATAGAAATATTTGAAATTATTGACACGATTCAGAAATTTTTTATTCCAATAGATTATTCACTTATATTGTAAAAAATATTTATTAAAAATAAACAATTCCTTCTTAAAATATTTATAATCTCAATGTTCGTTTTTGCCTTGACCAAAATATCATTTTAGAACACAACTATGATATGACATTTCTTTACATGTAAATGACATAACATTTAAAATATTAATTAAAATAGTTATTTAATTATAAAGACTCTAAAGCAACAATTTGAAATCAAAATGTGTTGGTGAGTCGTGTTCGTGTCGGGTTGATATATTCATGTGACACGATTAGGGTCAACACGAACACGACCCATTTATTAATCATGTCACCCTAACACGATACGAAAATTAAACGGGTTACACGAATACGACACGTGTAACCCGTTTATTTAATTGGATTATATATGGGTCATAAACCCGACACAACCCATTTAACCTGTATAATATTTATAATTTGAAAAATGTAATTTATTTATTACATAAATTAACTGTAAAATTATCCATAAATTAAATTATGATTAAAATTGTAAATTAATTAAAATTTTCATATATCATATCTTTTTCAAATATTCAAACAAGTACTATCAAATAAATTTAAATAAAATTTTGTTTATTTTTATTTTTATCATTTTATTTTTTTATTAATTTTGTTTGTCTCTTCTAATACAATATAAATGACTATTTTAACCCTTAATATTACTAAAAATATACAGGCTATAAATGAGTTGGGTTGGATTGACACTATTCAACACGACACATGAAATTAAACGGATTGTAACGGGTTAGCGTGTCAACCCGTTACACGACTCGTTTAAGCAGTGTCATAAACGGGTCAATCCGTTTTATCGACACGGACCTGCTAAATCTCAACCCTAACATGAAAATTTTTCGTGTTTGGAGAATCGAATTAGCGTGTCATGACCCTTTTTGACACTCCTATAAAATACCAATAAGTAATTGGTTGATGCATGTATAAGAAGAAATTAAATTATATAAAAAATAATAATTATTATTATTATTATTTTTTAAATTGAAAGTGTGAAATTGATCTCAAATTTATATATATATACACTATTTTAGGTGAGACATCATAATTAAAGCAATTATATCTATTGTCTAATAAGGCATAAAAATTGAAGAGTTCCCAGCCTCATGCATGCATTTAAAACTATCACAAATTGCATGCATTTAAGCAAACACAAATCCATTATAGAAATTTTGATATCACATTACTCTAGTGGAAGTTTTTATTATTTCATTTGTTATTAAGTTTGATATTTTTAATTTTTTATCATATAATTAGATAATAATAATAATAATAATCAATGATATGGTGTATTAATGTTTAGATTTATTCTTTAAAAAAGAGAAAATTATTATTGTTTGAATTCTTAATTTTCTGCATTACATACAAGATAATTATTCAAATATTAATTATAATTTATGTATTATATCAATTTTTTTCTAATTAATTCAAAAATAAAAATTAAAACCATTCATATATATATATATATATATATGAAGATTTTGTCATTATTAAAATTTTAACTTTTAATATTATTTGAAATTCTGACCTGATTTAGTTCATAAGATAATATGAAATAGTATGAAAATATAACGTAATGCTAAATATTAGATTAGCAACACTAATTTGATTATTGTTAAACTAACAATTAACAACAACTGCACAACAACATATGATACTGCTAAATGTTTATAATAGTGAGTTATTAAAAACTTTTGATTGTGGAGGGAATTTTTATTTGTATCAAATTAGTATATTTTAACTACATGTAGATTTTGCTATCAAAAGAAGTTATTTATGTTATAATATAATAATTATTTCTTATTTCAAAAAAACTTTGAAATGAGAAATAACTATCTCATTTAATAGCTAATAAATTTAAGTTTTGGTTAAAATTCTAAATATAATTGTGTAATAATATATTACATGATATAGATAAATTTTTCATTTCAAATTTAGCTTGGATTAGTATTCAATAGTAACAACTAAATTTTTTTTTTACCAAATGATCATATTTTTCAGCTATTAGCAGTAGTTAAATCAAATATACCCTTAATTTATTAAATGAATTTAAAATTTTAAAATGTTATAACACCTATATAATAATGAAATTTTCTTAAGTAGAAAAAATGAAATGTTATCAAAAAATTATAATAACAAAAATATTGTCTTGGTTTTCAATGCAAACTCAATTTGTAGTTACTAATTACTTATTATAATGGTGTGAAAAATAATTTTGATTTTAAAATATCTTTATTGTGGATAAAATATGGTTATTCTTAAATAAAAATTATATTTTTATTGAAAACATATTTAGTTTTCTTTCACTATTTCAAAATTACTATTGTTATTTTATGTAAATAATAGCAATCAAATATATACAATTTGATAAAAACATTAAACAAATGAATTAGTGTTTTATAAAATAAAGAAAACATTTACGAGACTAGGTGAGAGGAGAATAATATTAAAGTTTTCTATTATAGATATCACATACAATTTAAATGTATCAAGTAATAATTATACTAAACAATATTTGGCAAAAAAAAAAAAAATTAAAAGTCGAATCCACAACTCACTCCCACCCATTGGCGAACTTAGGAGTGGTTGGTGGGACCACTACCCTTCCACAATTTTTAAAATCTTTTAATTATATATATATATATATATATATATATATATATATATATATATATATATATATTATTTATAATTTAGTCTATAATTTAACCTCTTAAGTTTTTACAGTCCGTTTGATACACGAGATTACTTAATTAAACTGCAATATTAGTAAATAACATCACGTTTGATATAGATGATTCAGATTGAGTTTAATAATCTCAAAAATTTAACTAACTCATAAAATCAGTATTATCTAAAACATAATCCCTATATCTTGAGCAATTTATATCCAATGAGATTATTAATCTCATTATTTACTAATCTTAAAGATTACGAATCCGTAAACCAAATGGACTGTTAAAATTTTGTCTTTGCTCTTCCCAAACTTCTTTAAATATTTCAATTACATATATATTTATTTTATTCCATATACAAATAATTTTCATTTTAACCTCTAAAGTTTTTAAATATTTTTTATGGTATATATATATTTTTTATGTTATTTATAAATATTTTTAATTTTAGACTTCAAAATTCTATTTTTATTTTATTTATAAATTACGTACAAATAATTTTATTTTATAAAATCTACACACTCATTAGTCCCTTAAACTTTTAAAATTTATTTACAATACAAATATTTTTTACTATATCTATTTCATTTTTTTGTTTTCATTTTACTGTCAAAATTCTTGTTGTGTTCTTTACATTTTTTTCTTATTTATTGTTTCTGACTTTCTGTTATTATATCTATTTCATTTTTCTGTTTTCATTTTATTTATGTTTTCTATTTTTTCATTTCATATTTTTATTTTTATTTCCTATACTTGTTTTTTTGGCAATGATGATGGCATGCATCAATTTTCTTGCTATGATTGAATGCTTGTATTGGATTAAATTGTGGGGGGTATACACAATTTGTGTTGCTTACAGCCATTTAATTTGACAGTATTTATATCACAGCAAGAAAATTAAGCCTTGAGTTTCCCATTTTCATTATATTCCTTTTATTCTTTTTTTCTTAATCATTGGACAATGATGATGCTTCCATCTTTCCTGATTTTCTAATAGAAAATGAATACATGTGTTGAGTAAATTAGAGGCGAGGCACTATTAAATACTAATGTTTAATAAGATGCAGCCAAGTTAATTTGACCGTATTTTTACATGAAATGAAATACAAAATCTGAGCCCTCACCTTCAACTTTACAATATATTATTTATCTTCAATTGTTTGGATTTATTTAATCTCTTTAATGTCTTCTGTAGGTTATGCTGTTTATGGTTTTTCTTGTGGAATTGCATAATGGACTAATGGACTTTGTTTTTTTTTGCTGTTTTGAATTGATCATTTGATCATTATTCATATATTCTTCTTGTAATTTCTGCAAATCTTTTATTTTGTAATTAAGGGGCCTGTAAAAACGTTGATTTCAAAATATAGTGTTAAACTCAATTAATCAATTATAATGCAAATACAAATAATATAACTATTTTCAGTTTATTTTTATTTTTTTACATGAATGAGCTCACAAATTCAAAGGCCCATCAAAGAGGTCCAAACTGAATTATCGAACCGAAATCGAAACTGAACCGTTAAATAATTTCAGCCTATTTTAATTTCGATTTTTTAGTTTATTTGGTTCGGTTCGATCCCTCTTTTACCTCTATTTCGATTTGGTCGATTTTAATTTTTTTATACCGAACCGACTGATGCCCAAGCCTAATCAGAATGACCCTACTTAGGAATTGAAGCTTGAACTTAGGGTCTAGAAATAACATGCCCTCCAAGAGGTTTTGACAACGGGCTTGAAGCCCAGGAATAATATGGCCCAATGGGTTGTAGAAATTAGCAAATTCTTAATAGCTCCCTGCTTGGCTTTTTCCAATCCATCTTCTTCTACTAGCATCGCCGCCTAAGGACAAAGGACGAAAAAACACCTGGATACAATAGGACTAAGCAAACAAAAAATGCATTGATGAAGTCAGATCAAAGCCCTCCTTAGATTTACTACTTTAGAAATGGGCAAGGATCTACGTAGATCTACACACCTCAACTGGATTTGCCATCCTAACAAAAACTATAAACAACCATGAGTGATGGCAAATGAGCACAACTCAACAAAACTTTGGTAGATACATGAAACTCCAGCTCTAGATATTTAGATCCTTGGCCATAAAAACTTGAAACGGGGTTACAACCAATCACAATCCAATTCCTTCAAGTCAGTGAAACGTCGACTAAATTTTATCGGAGACAAAACTATAGAAACAGAGAACCCCATAAACAGGGGAGATAAAACCACAAAATCAGAAAATCTCATATATAAGGGAGACATAAAGAAATCGAGATCATTAGCCAAATTATTGGAGAAACTAAATCAACTAAAGTAAAAACTACAAAAAATAGAGGGAAAACTTTTCTAGTAGCTCTAACCCTAGGAAAGCTTCAAAGAAAAAAAGAGACAAAGTAGGGAGAAGTCAAAGAGAGAATTTAGGAGAGAGGACTTTATTATTAGTTAAGGTTAAAATTAATTCCAATTTCAATTTCTTGAAATACACAAGATTAATGTCCTTCATGGTTTACAATAATCTAAACTTTTTCCCAATTTCAGGACTTTTTAGTACAAATTGGAAATGTTTAATCGCGAGTGTCAATGTCATTATCTCAATTAATTCCTAAGCAGTACATTTCTAAAGGAATCTTTTTCTTCACAAAATTTCCCGCCAAAACATTGTTGTGACCACCATTTGTTTTTTTTTTTTTTTAATTTCTTTATTTATTTAAGAGAAGCTATATCCTGCGTCACCGCCACCAACCACTACAAACAAACGCATATACTCTTCGACTACAATCAACCGTAACTCAGTTGATATTTATGTTGAAATAAATATTAAATTCATCCATTGATCTAGTAGTAAAGTTTAAAGCTGAAATTCTAAATATAGTTTGATTAAAAAATAATTATTATTTATTATAAATACATGAAATAAAAGAAAACAAGTGATGAGGGAAAAAAAAAATAATCCTAATCTCTAATTTATTTTACTCAACGCAAACTCTTAAAATCTCTTAATTATCCTCTTACTGAAATTTATCTATCTCACTAAATTCAAATCCTTAAAAATCTTGGGATTATTATTTTTTTCCTCTTGTAGGAATATCAAATGGAAAATTGAACTGAAAAGAACTAAACCATTGCATGAGAGTTTTAGATTAATAAGCTAAAGGGTATGGAATGATGAAAATGGTGATAAGTAATTAAATTTAGGTGGTGTTTGATAACACCATTTAGTATTTAAAATTAAAATTTTCAGTACTTAATTGTTTTAAATTTGTTTGATAATTACGTTTTAAAAGTCTAAATTAAGTCAAAAACCACTTAAAATGATAAGTTAAAATTTTTAACTTAAAATTTATACTGAATACAATAAGTGATTAAATTTTTAAATATTTTTACTATTTAAAAATTATATCACTTATTTTATTCAGCACTTAAAATTCAGAATTTAAATTTAAATTTTACCAAACACTACCTTACATTGTTTGAGAGTTATAAAGAAAATAAAAGATTGTAAGTTATTTAATAAAATTTCTACATTGCACTCTCTCATTTCAAATTTGAGGGTTGGAAAAAATAAAAGAAAATAAAAAAGTGTTTAGAGATAGAACGATAAAATGATTCAAGTTAACTCAAATTCAGCTTAAATTCGATGTGTGAAAAACTCTATCGAGTTTGCTCATTAACTAGAACAAATCATTTGGCAAAAAAAAAAAAAAAAAAAAAAACTAGAACAAATCAATCTTAAACATAAAATGAAATTTGATTAATTTTTCATATACAATTTTGATCACCTCTAAACTCAACTCAAAAACTCTTGAGCAACTGGAATAAAAGTAATTAATATAATAATATTATAGAAATTAAATAATTAATAATATAATAATAATTTAAAATTATTATTATTTTCCTTACTATTTCAAAAAATTCACTATGATATAAATTTTAATTAACTATTATAAAATTTAAACACATATATATAATAGATATTAATATGCATTGTTGAGATAAAAGTATTGTTATTAGATAAAAGATATATATTCAAATTATAATGATTTGAAAATTGACTAGACTTATTAACAAGCAAGAAATTGTTCAAAAATTAATAGATTAATTTTGAATAATATATTTTTAATATGATATAATCTAAACAAACCAATTTCAATCGCTTTATTACTTGATTCAACTCAACTCATTTAAAATATTTGAAAGTTAATAAATGTAAATATTTAACCTATATTTGTATTTGATCAGTCTAAAATCAACTAAGATATAAATAAATTGGATCATTGATCAAATGGGCTTGCTTCTTGAGCCTGCAAGAGAGAAAATTGATGTCAAAGGGGGTTAGGCCTGTTGCTTGACAAGGACCTTCTGACACTTAAGTCAATACCGAACTGGTATGTAAGGCGACCGAAAAAAATGAATGTTTGTTCTCTGTGGTCGAAGTATTTTTAGAATAAAAATGGAATTGAAAGAGTGTAGAGTTCAAATTACCACAGGTTGAAGACGTGATTGATCTTTTATACCCGTGCAATGGTGTCCTTAGAAGAACATGTATCAATCTCCAATTTGTTGTTGAGCGTTAAGAAAAGCTTGCTGGGCTGTGTTAAGATAAGACAAATCTCATGATCTCAGAAATGTCAGAGTAAAGCATGCCGTCTCTATGCGAGTTCGTTTCTGGCAGTATGTGCCTTGCACACTTGACACGATGCGAGCATTATTACATTTAAGACGTGATCGATGCATACAAAAAGAGCGTGGTAGGAGAGAGAGAGAAAAAAACCTTAGCTTTCTTGCGTGAGAAGGCTCTGTTAATGGGCTGAAGACTTTAGGCCTGTAGAGTGTGAGCTATTCATTGTGAAAGTTCGATATATTTAATGGGCTTCTCGTGAATTAGGTCCAAATGCATTAGAGTCACAATTCACCCCTTATCATTATTATTTGAAAATCTCCATCTACATTACATGCATTTGATATAAGTATTGATTTTTTTTTCCTCATTTGATATGACTGAAATAGCAAAGAGTTGAGGGGTGTAATCATAATAAAACAAGTATAAAATATTGTTTATATTTTATAAAATATAAATATATTTAATATTAAATTAGATAGAAAAAGATGAAGCTTTTCATATATGTGTATATTATATTTCTATATTGTAGTATTATTTATATTATATACTCGTAACAAATTTTAAAATATCATTAAATTGAAACAGAGATATTGTAATACAAAATATGAAATATAATTATAAAATTAATAATTAATCCAAAAATTAAAATTAAAATCCTGGCAGCTGGCATTACTGAAACAAGTAAATGTCAAGTTGTCAAATGAGTGTGGAACTGTACACAAACAACAAAGGTATGAGTAATCACATTGGATTCTTATCTTTTTTTTTTTTCAAAAGGATATATACCCTACAGCTACAACTTTTTAAAGCTTTTTATTAAAAGGGAATCTCCTGAAACCCTAATCCTAGTGAGTAGGGACCCTACCCTACCCTAAAATGACCTCCAAATTACCACAAAATCCACAAATACTAATATTTTACCCAAATTTCACCGTCCTTTTTAACCTGAGGTTAATTTTAATTTATTTATTTTTAACTTCGCTAGTCCCAACGGCCAACGTGTGAATATTATCTAAAGCCAATAATGACTCAGCTCGGATCTCCACGAAAGCCCTCAAAATTTTATAGTATTATTATTTAATTAACTTAATACAATCGTTTTTTCACGTCCTCCCGCTTTTTTTTTTTTTTATACTATTTTTTTAAGTAGGAAGAGTAAATTCACGCGCCGAAATCGGAGTGTGACACGTGTACCATGGTTAGTGCCTATTTCACTATTTCTAGTTACCAAGAAGCCTCGTGGCCTGCATGTTCAGTTTTACCATGTACAGCCACAAAAGAGGGCGCGTGTGAATCATTGATTATTATTATTATCACACCTTTAAAATATTTTTGACATACAGAAATCACCATTTTATTTAGATAAATTATTATTTAATCTTTAAATTTATTTTAATTAATTAATTAATTTTTATTTATTAAAAAATTAATTAATTAGTTTATCAATTTTAATTATATCAAATTATTTAATTATTTTATTCGATTTTTATTTTTTTATTAAATTTATAAAAAATAATTAAAATATCATTATATATATAATAAATATAATTTTAATTTTATTATTAAAAAATAAAAAATTCAAATTAATAAAATTAAATAATAATTATTTTATTATTTTATTTTATTTAGAAGTGAAAATAGAATAATCCTATAATGTACTAATTATAATAATTGATTATTTTATAATTATAAAATAAGATTATTTTTTAAAAAATTATTCTTGTTTAAGTTAATTAATTATATTGAAATTATTATGATAAAAGAAAGGGTAGGTATCAATTATGTTATAAAAAAGGGGGAAAGTATAATGATGCTGTAAAAAAGAAAACTGGTAACTAAAAAAGTTTTTGTAATAAAATTAAGTCTTTAAAAAATTACCGAAATAAAATATCATTAAATTTAAGAAAACAGGCCACATTAAAAAAAAAATGTTGTAAAAAGAGTAAGAAGTAGCAAATAAGAAAATATATCGGAGAATACATGTAATGATAATTACATAACGGTCAAAAGATTACTGTTTTATATTCAAACATGACCTTACAGTTTTATACTCTAGTGTTTATGCCGTAATGCAGACGATGGAAATTTAAATTTTGATTTATCTAAGTGTAGAGTAAATATTTTGTAGGGAAAATTTGTTGTGGCCATAAGGCAGACAAAATGATCATTCTCTCTCTCAAACAAAATAAGATTAGAGATCTTATTTTATCTTTTTAAATTTTACGAGTAATTGAAATTATTTAAATGTAAAAAAAATAAAAATAAAAGTTTGAAATTGTTTATGTATCAAAGTAAAAAAAATAAAATCTTATTATTGGGATAAGATTTTATTTCCAATTTTATAATGTACCAAACATACCTAATGAATTAAGGAATAAGGTAAAAAAAAAAAAAAACCCTTAATGTTTAATCCGTAAAATAAATATGCCCCTAAACCTATTTTTTTTTTATTAGTTATAATTAACTTACAAAATATTTTATTTGAATCATTTAAACACCTCAGTTAAACAAAGGATTAAGGAATATCAGTAATCTGCGATGGGAGAATATTCGGAGACTGCCGTTCGCATGGAACGCTAATTGGATGCTGAACTGCGAGCTCGGTGTTTAGAAGTCACTGCCGTTAGTGAAAATTGCAAAATTGATGCCGATAACAGCCTGAGGATGAAAACAACAGCAATCATAGATGGTGCGCACCAGCAAACAAAGCAGATCCGGTGATGCCATTCTCGACCAAGTGAATAGGTTATGATGGGTTTTCGATCAACAGTGGAAGCAACGGCTTGGCCTGTGGCCGCCGATCGCTAGACCAAAGAATGAACCATAATTGAAGCACCACTCGTCTGAAAACTCCCAAATTCTACACAATGGCGACCAGGAACTTGACCTACTAGAATTAATTAATTGTTTGCTAAATATCATAATTAATAGTTATGAATTGTTTGCTTGCTAACTCTGCTTATGAATCTCCAAGAATTGAGAAGAATTGAGACGGCAAAGTAATCCAAAAAATTTTAATCTTAATAACCATATGACTCTTAATTCTTGCTGGATTCAAATTTTATAGATTAATGTTCTTGCTAGATTTGAATTTTTTAGATTGATGTTTTGAATTTTCTAGATTGATTTTTGTTAATATTTCAATGTTCTAAGTTTGCTCATGTTGTTCTTGAATTTTTCATTTTTTTTTAATTATTTTAAAATAAATAATAAAAATAATTTAGTATTTTAAAATAAAAAATATTATTTTAATAGCATAATTTTAATTGGTGTTAAACCTTTATCCAACAAAGTGCTTAAATGATTCAAATAAGACAATTTACAAGTTAATTGTCCAAAAAAAAAAAAAAATTGACGGATATATTTACTCTACAGGCCAAACATTAAGAGCTTATTTCTATCTTATCCCATGAATTAATCATATATAGAAACCAATAGTCCATAACCAGGAAATTGTACAAGATAGCAACATCAACACTGGCACCTCCAAATAAATAACCCTTGCACAAGAAAGCAAGTCAAACCTTTTTCTCTTTTTTCCGTACATCAGTTGCTCGAGGAGAGAATTTACCTTGTGGATTTGGTCTCATGTTCATTATCTGAACTCTCAATCAGGCAAACTGCTTCCAGTAGAACTCTGCTGAGCATCAGCAGATATAGAGGAGGCAGGGAACTCATTTTCTGGAACTTCTGAAGGATCATCACTGTCGGAAAAAGCAAAGGTTACAATTGGAAAGTAGGACTTCACAAGCCCAAGCTTGTGTTCCGGAGTATGCTTCTGATTGAATCTTCCAGGACGCTTGGAGCGAGTATTATAGCAGTCGCCACAAAGGTCAAAACCAATTTCCTCGACACAATCTTTGCACCGGTAACTATTCCCAATTATAGGATACATCTGTTAATGCAAGCATATGCTATTACGTTGGTGTTGATATAATTAGCCAATAAGACATACATTAATTGCAAGCATCACTATATTTGAAAGTGCACATGGTGAGAGAGGGAGAGAGAGAGAGAGAGAGAGACAGAGAGAGGATTCCATCATCTGCAATCAATAACATGTTGCAAAAACAATACATGTCCAATGCATTAACTTTCCTAAAAAACAGAGATTTAGCATGTACTTCATAGCAACTGATACAAATGTATTTCTGAATGCATTTACTGGAGAGAGTTCTACTGAGTGCCATGTCAAGATACTGCAATCTTCATACAGTGTCTGATATTCCGAATAGTATCTGATCAGTAACTAAATAATATAGCTAGTCCTAGAACAATAATGCTCAAGCAAAGTCACTATCTGATAAAAAAATACATTGAATAACCAAGTTTGAGGTGTGCTTGGTGCTGAATATGTCATGTCACTAAAATGAGGGAATCAATATAAATACATAAAATGAAGGATTGGAAATTACCCCACAATAATCGCAACCAACTCCATTATGAACCTTTAATTCATTGTTGGCCATCTGTTGCAAATACTCATCCTTTTGAATCGATAGAAAGAGAGAATTTTTTTTGCTAGCTCTTGTAGAACCTGAAACAGATATAGAATGTCCAATATATTCAGAAATTAGCAATAGAGGATGATTTTAGGGCATAAGATCATTACAAAATGATGTTCCATTTATGCAATTGGACAAAAATGTAGAACAAAAAAACAAAAATAGATGTCTTCTTGAGTATTATTAAACGTTGAACACCCCCACCTCACCTACTGAGAACAGCAGATCATGACATGCACAAAATTTGGAGGGGGTATGAATTGACCTTTTCAACCAACTCAGAGAACACAATAAGAGTTGCCACTCAGAAAATAACCGCAGCACCATAAAAAGTGATGTTAAGTTCAGATCCTTACACAAAGGACGTAACTTCTAAAGCCAACCAAAGATCAAATTTGAATCATCTCAGAATCAAACCTCACAGAAAATAAATAAATAAAGCAAATTATACTTTCAAGGATGTATAGCTATATGGCAATAACAGTCAGTATGTGCATAGTACGTAGCCATATGGCTATAGGACCAGGAAACCATAAACTCAGATTTTTTTCGTTTTTTTCTTTACTCTTTTTAACACAAAATAATTTTTAATTGTCTTTGATAACCTCAGACAATATTTATATTAGAGAAAAGCATAGTAAATATTCAAAACAAGTGATTAAGCCCCTTACAATTTGTTACATGTTTATTCTTTAAAAAAAGTTTATAATTTTGGTTCTTTTTGGTTGATTGATGCTTTTGGAGAAGTTAGTACTCACTCCAGTGACATGCTAAGATTAACCCTTAATACTTAGCTTCTCTTTTCCATTTTTCCCCCTTCTCTCTTCTCTCTTTTTTTTTTTTTTCAGTTAATTCCGCTGTTATTATTATCTGAATGAATCCCACCCTTTTCTGACACCAGTAAAACCAACGGGACTCATTGAGCAGTTAGCTTTAGAAGAGAAGGAGCGGACGCACAAGTAGTAGGGTTATCAATCTCAGCTTGTGCTAGTTTCTGTTGGTGCTGAACAGCTTCTCTTCTCCAAGCATACTCTCTAGGGAATTGTTCCTCCACAAAATGATCAAGCTCCAAACAGACTTTTGGGAAACCAATTGGGTGTAAAGATTGACAAGCTTGACATCTAAGCATCTCATCAGCTGAACCCATGATACAAGTCTCACAATACCCTGGAACAAAACAAAAACAATAAAAGAACAGAATAAAGATTGATCTTAAAAATTTCAAGACAGAAGGTGATAATACCTGATAGCATATCACTGGCCTAATTAAGGTGCAAAAGATTACCATGGCCACAGTTAAGAATGACTGGATGAAAAAGCAGTTGCTTGCATGCAGTACACTGTACATCGGTGATTGACACCTGCTTGCTATTTCCATTAGGCTCTCCTTTACTGGTGAAGCAAGGCTCTGAACATGAGCTGGAGTTCAAACTAGTGGTTGAGGAATGTTTATGATCCTTCGGGTAATCATATTCTTGATTAGCATGCGATCCACATGCACTGCAATCAAGCTGTGGTGAGAAACAGCCCTTTTTTTTTTCTTCCACTGAAACATGCAAATGTAACAAGGAAAAATATCATCAAGTTTTACTCATCCAACCTGGTTAACAACAATAATGATGCTATAGTAATAACTTTACCAAAAGCCAAGTACAAATACACCTTGTCACTCTGTGCAGTTAGAATATGAAAGATCAAATTGAAACTTGAATTAAATGTGAGGTACAATCTCTAACTAACTTTATAAATTTTGCTAATGGCTATTTGCAATCATTATTTGTGAACAAAGGCCACGCATAACATCATTGTTCCAGTGATTCAATACAATACATATGAAAAAGGAAGATTGCAAATTCATTAATTTATTCAATGGAAAATTGCAAACAAAACAGTTTCATTCCCAATCACGATAAACATCAATATTTGGTCAAGCTTAAAATCTGTTGGCTGAATTTACTGGCAAATCATGATCTTGGAGTCACCAGAGATGCCTCTTCTTTTTCCATTCAGAGAGTTGAGATCCCGGGTTTCTTGTTCTCTCAAAAGTCAGAGTACTTCTGATTAACATGTATTCTAAGCTACTTCCCATATCAGTAGAGAAATTGCACAGGACTTTGTTACTCAAAAACTATGTCAGATACGGGTAACTCAGCCCAAGAAATATTACTGCTTCCACTTAGAAATGATGTCTACTCTAAAAATTATAAAGACTATTGTGTCATTAAATACTTGATGGAAAAATGACTTCACATGCATTAAGGAATTTTAAGCTTACATCAATTCATTTAAACAATCTTACAAAGTTTCACAAATGACTTCCCAAAATACACTGGTTATTCCAATCCATCAACAATAGCAATATGTAAGTATTCCAATATGTCCTCATTATTTACAAATTAATATTTACCATAGCGTTGCATTCGTTGTGATTCTTTTCCGTAATTTGTTTTTAATCTGTATATTAAAACAAAAATGTCCACCATATCTATTATACCATTACCTCATGCTGGGGATAAATGTTGAAACAAAAAGGCAGTTGTAGCTGTTGAAGAATGCTTCATTTATTAACTCACCTAGAATCTGTTCTTCCCTTCTCTTATATGCAATGGGATACAACTTGAGGAGCAAGAAGTGCAACATCTGACAGATGGTTGGAAAGTGATTATATGGATTCCTACAAATTGGACACCGAGACTTTTGTCGAGCATTCATGGAGTTATGTACGCACCAAAAACAGGAAATATGACCACAAGCTGCAACCAAAAAAGGATAATGAAGAAAAAAGTCATTAAGTTTGTATTTGATATTCTCAAAGTAAGTGTCATTTCTCAAGCAAAGCAATGCCTTACAGAGCACTATGGGTTTGTATAGAAGATCCCTGAAACCAAATAAAGAAATCAAATTTAGTATCAGCAATTAATTTTGGAAATTATTATATATACTAAAATAATAAAATAATAATTAGTCATATTCACATAAATATCATCTACTTAGTATTAAATTAATAATTTTCTAAAGATAAAATCCACATAAACCATTTGTTAAATTGTTAGGCCAATATTATCTACGAGTTTGGACAAACTAAAGCACAAAATTCAATAATCTAGACTAATCAATTATGTAAACATCATGGTATTCATATTAGTTGAACTTAAACTAAAAGGCATACATAAAATTATATAGCATGAAATCAAATTTAATATCAGAATTTCAGATGTAACAAAAAATAAAAAAAATAGTATCAGCAACAAATTTTTTAAATATATAATTAAAATGGGCATAAAATATAAATTTTGGAAATCAAATTGTAAATTAAAGAGATGATGAATAATAATAATGTACAGAGAACTTACAGACAAATGCAACAAACAAAGGAATCGGGAATTTCCTCCGATTCAACAGCGGCGGCGGCGGCTTCTTGTTGACCCTTTCCCATGGTAAAATTATTGATGAATTTGAATAATTTAGGAGAAAAGAGAAATTAATAAAAGAGATTGTCTCGGATAAGGTCTCAAATGAAACCCTAGACCTCGACAAAATTGAAATTGAGAGAGGGGAAGGGAAATGAAACGAAGCTATAAGAGTCGGTTTATGCAAAGATAACAAATTTTCTGCTCCTATAATATATTATAGTAGTGGTGCCGGTGTCACCGTTTCAGCCGCCGGTTAACTATCACCGGCTTGCTCGAGAAGAGTCCCTTTTTGAGCGGTTAGAAATGGCAATGGAGCGGGGCGGGGCGGGTTATGAGACTATCGTGCCGCTACATGAATAGTCGGAGCAAAAGCACGCCAGGAGGGTAAATTGAGTTCGAAACGGACGCGGACGGAGACGGACGTCCTATTTATTTTTTTATAATTTTATTAATATTAAAATTTCATCATTTATATATTTTGATGAAAATATTATACATATTTATATAATTAATAATTTATATATATATATATATATATATATATATATATGAAATTATAATAAAAAATATATATATATATTAATTTTATGAAATCGAGACGGAACGGGGAGATTCAATTCCATCTTCGCCTCATTATCATAGACGAAGCGTAAATTCTCCGTTAAATTCGGGGCGAGAACGAATTCTCTGTCGGGACGAATCGAATTTTGCCATATCTACGAGCGGTTAGTTATATTATTTTGTTAGGTTATATATCAGAAAAAACTGAAGATATTTTTTAAGATAAAATACTATTTGTCCTTAAAATTTAACATAATTAATGAAATTATCCCTTCGTTTGGCAAAATGGATGAGCTATTTCGTTAATTAGATCAAATCTCATGAACGAAATTTTATTTTACCCTATTTTTTTGTAATGCCTGCCACTGAAGATGAATATAAAATATATTTTATTAGGAAAATCAAAATTTAAAGTATTTATTTTTCATAATTAAAAATATATTAATCAAATTTTGAAAATTTTATTTTTGCAAAGTATAAGAATTGGTAATGGAAAACTATTAAAAATTGACCAGATTTTAAAATTTTTCATACATCAGTAGTATAATTTTTCCTAGCTAAAATATATTTAAAATTGATTGTTCAATCCACAAACAAGTGTAACCTTTACTTTTCACTTGAAAATGTTAATTAAAAACCTGAGAAAACCCTATGGACATTGACAATTTCATTTTACATTTTCAGCATCTAAAATGATACTTATCAAATTTAAAAAAATAATAATAATAATTACCAAACACAAATTAAAACCATACAAGCCTCTTAAATAAATAAATAAATATATATATATATATATAAAGAAGCTCAAACAGTACAAAGATCAGAATTGGATTTATGTACACAAGATGTATTTGCCAATTAGGAATCTACCCTCAATCTTCTGCCAAAGAATCTGCTCCTTCTGGAATAGGGAAATATATATATATATATATATATATATATATATATATATATATATATATATATATATATATACACGTACTACAAATTACAAGTTTAGCAATTAATACATTTATGTTGGATAAAACTTTATAAAAAAAAAAATGCATAGGTGATCTAACCACCATGCCATTGCTTGCTTCCCAGACCTCTGGCAAAGCCAACACAACATGCGAACTTATTTCCATAGCTTAACAGAACTGTCGTGACTCGCAGAAGCTACCATTCCAGTTACAGGTGACTGTGCCAAGGCTGAGATTATGGTCTCGTGGGCTGGAATCGTCATTCTCTTATTCTCAGCCATGTTCCATAGCTCCAAAGACTGCCACAATTAAAATAGTAATAATAATAATAATAATAACAACAATTAGATATAAATCTAGTTAAGAAAGTCATCATTGAACAGGAACAATGAACCTGAATTCCTTGCTCACTATGCATATATGTCAACACCAATGCTAATGCAAAATTAAGAACCTGAATCATGAATCCATTCTTTCCAAGAGGAGTATCCTATGAATAAGATGATAGCAAGAGATACCAAAATGCCAAAATAAACTCCTTGCTACAGTATGTGTGTTGGACGTGAATAGTTTTTTTTTTTTTTTTTTTCCTTTTATGAGAGAATTATATATATCTCTGACAAAAAAAATAGTCTGTAATCATGCAAACAGCCAGAAAATACAACACAGTCGAGCAACCTAAAAAATATTTAGATCAATTTACTAACATCTATATTGTGATTTTTACTTGTACTCCCATTGTTTCAAAATTTCTCCCACATATTTACACTTTCATGTACATTGTAGATGACCAATATTTGTAAATTTACATGAAAATTACACAACCTCCTCAGTTGCAAAGAAATTTTTAAACAAAACGAAACTCATCTTATATACCACATATGACATGTACAAACAACCCATTTCCATGAGATGTTAAGAAAGCCAAAATACCAGGTATTGACACCATATACCATATTCACAGCAACACCAGGTGCCAATGCATAAACCATGAAAGACATGCCTGAAGACACATAATCATGCAGTTCAAAAAAAAGAAAGAACGCACATAATCGTTCCATGTACTATAACAGTCACCAGCAAGTCATTATAAGAGTGTCCACTATGGTCTATAAAGTAATCCTAGAAAGGAGGACCTACCGAGATTCCTCCTATCACCAAGAGGGTCGAGTAACTAGGATGGAAAACACAAGAGTAAAATTGGTTTCCATTGGAACTGAGCTCCTGAATGCATTCCCCTGAAGCCAAAGACCAAATCTTTACCCAGTTCTGACTAACAGATGCCAAAATATCTCCATTTGCATCCCAGCATATGCAGTTCACCATTTCGGAATGGCCCTACAAATAAGATGGGAATGGAATTATGGACATCAACAGTTAACCAAGAAAAATAATTATCTGAAATCCACTCTTCATGCAATTCCTTATTTTATTAACAGTGAATTAATTGCTTGAAATCAGCCCCGAATTACCAACAGCAACAGCAAATCATTTCAAATGCAATACCTGGAAAGAGTGTGTTTGCCTATCAGCTTCGACATCAAAGATGGACACTACTTTATCTGAAGCTGCTGCCAGTAAATGTCCAATTCTTGGTTGAAATCTCACTTGTGCTGTGCCTCCCTGAGCAAACGACTGAAACAGAAACAATGATTCAATGGAGCTTACTAATGAAAATTGAAAGATTTAACAGGAAATCTAAAAAGAATAACAGAACCAAGTAACAAACCTTAGAAACACGAGTGCATGAGAATGGATTGATATTAAAATAGCGAATTTCATTGTCATTATCACTAACACAGAAAAGATCAGTTTTCTTAGGGTGAAAGTCCAGAGACATGATAGTCGTGTGCCCTGTATACACTTGCAGGCTATAGCTTGGCTGTGAGAAAAACATAAAAAAGTGAACCATAGTATTAGGGATAATAATGCATAACAACTTATGGAAACAATTAGGCATCACTGCCAGAACACAGAAAGCACAAGGTAAAAAGAGGATCTAAAATGTTAAGTATGCTGTTACAACTAAAGATATCGTGAATAACAGGCTGACTCCTAAAGGCTTCAGGAATCAACTAGTTTTATGAAGAGTAAGAAAAGATACTCACATTGGCTGCATCCCATAATCGTACAGATTTATCAACTGACGCTGTGGCCAACTGAGATGAGTTTGGCCTAAAACGAACATCTGTAATAACTAGTTTGTGTTCTTCAGGAGTCATCTCAGTCTGCAGGGTATCCATGTTCCACAGGACAACCTAATGCAAACAGCCAAAAGAAACTTATATAATCTTTAGCTTCAGTTTGTATTCTATGTATTTAACTTCTTTCATGTTGTTCTGCTTGTGCTGACAAAGATGACTGAACCATATCTTGTTTAACAGTTCAAACCCAATGATGACCATGCAACCAGATAGATACAAGCGATGATAGACTCTTTCAAAAGGAGAATATATTCGTCATAGACACGATGGTTTCATGAAATTATGTTCTCTTGATTTAATAGCGGCAGGAAGTGCTGTATGTGCTTCCCAAGTTGGCTCTGTGAGCTTGGAATTTCAAGCCACACTTGTTTATTTTTTAACAGATACATTATTATGAGTAATATACACTTGTTTATTTTTAAACAGATACATTATTATAAGTAATAAACACTTGATTATTTTTTAACAGATACAATATTATGACGATAAACAAGATAACCTATCGGTCTGGGAGAGAACCTATTGCTATGTTCTGGCTAACATTTTTCTCAAGCATAGATTTACCATCTACAATATTATACATCATACCTTCTTGTCATGTCCCGCACTAGCTAGCAACTTTCCATCTGAAGAAAAATGACAGCAAGTGACCTTGCTATTTCTTGTCCGTATGCAACCAACCTCACCAAAAGTAAAACCTGCAATTGAGAATGTGGGTAGCTCAAGTATAAAGTCACAATCATTCCCACTCTGTAAAGACACAATTAGATGATGCCATGGTGGATTACCTTTAGTAGATTCTTTTTGGTGGTCAGAGGAACTTTGCTTTAGTGTTCCATATAAATTCCTTCCATCCCCTCCATCATGAGGAAGAAACTGTTCCATATTATCATCCAGTGTAGCAATATCTCCAAAGCGGTCCATGTCTTCCTGCACATAACAAAATGATGTCCTTAGAAACACAGTCGTGCTTATTTTTTATGTAACTTCCACACTTAAAGACATTTAAGATGTAGCTACATTGGAAGGAATTCCTTTTGAACAACAAGGTTCTGATAACATACTATAAAACAAAACTTTATATTAGCGTGGACACATTAAAATATCATGGGAATACAAGACATCCCAGGCATTTGTGAGAAGTAGAGACGAGTTATCACAATTCAGATTTGCAAGTTAAAGATGTGCCGGCTATATAATTTCTTAATTTTTTTTATATTATTTTTGTACCAGCATGCTGGAAGAGGATGCAAGACCTCCTGTCCCCTCTGGACCATACATCATCAAGCCTTTTGACACACTATTAACATGCTGCAAACTATCACCAGGGGTGTGCGTTGATGGAGGAGAATTGGGTGAAGGACCCACAGTATTCCCTGTACCAGTGCTGTTAGCAGCTCCAGAAGATGAGTGTTGCTTCCTTTTTCTGTTACCCTGCAGCCATCCACTAGAGAATTATTAGCATACTACATTTTACCATGGGTCTTCTAGTTAAAAAGCACACAATTGCAGGGGAAATTGTATTATAGTTGCAAATTCACTCATGAATCTGCTCATAAAATAAGATATTTAAATTATTTATGGGTAAGTACAACCTGTTGCAGCTGCTGTTGCTGCTGTAATTGGTCCTGCTGTTGAGAAGAAGAATGTTGCATCTGGGCCATCTTCATCTATTTAACATGAACCAAATACACAGTAATAAGGCATTTAGAACTGATCAAAGACTCCCGAGTCCCGAATCAGTATTGTTAGAAAGGGTCCAAAAGCAATGGTTATCAACTCCAACATAAAATTTCATAAAAGATCTCAGATATACATTCTAAATAGTTCAGAAATTCAGAGACACAAAAATGCAGCATGCAAGCTCATACTTACTGTTGCTATATAAATGTGAGTATAAGAAATAAGAATTTAAGAAACATGGATGGAAATGCATTACATGTGCACTTTTAAATAGTTTGATGACAATACATCCACAAGTATGTTTGCGCATTGTTCCTTTCTAAAGCTTCTATTTGGACAGGATTTTCTGATCCCACCCCAGCCCACCAAAGCACATACGCATGCACCAAACCCAAAATAGAATGGAAAAAGGAAATGAAAAAGAAAGCAGAGCCCTTCATCTTCCTCTTTGCAGAAAGCTTAACATTACTGAAACTTTGTTATTACTCCTAGAATGAAGAAGGGTACTAACAAAGTTTGATTTTCCTTTAACATATGATGATTGATTTGTTAGTGTTCACAAACAAATACATGCACAGGACACAGAGGCAGGAGAAATCCAAACACAATAATGCCCAACTCTGTGTGTGTGTCTTAACATAACTAAATAAGTTACTAAACAAGGCCCTTTATGTTTCAACTATTAGCATTAGTTGATAGCAGGTGACTGATAGTCAACAAATACCGCCATTGGCTATTGCTGTGAACATGCTAAATAACCATTAAGTAAACAATTTATTTGTTAGATATCATCATTTCTTTTTCTTAATTAATTATACAGATTGGGGAGAGAGAGAGAGAGAGAGAGAGAGAGAGAGAGAGCAAATAAAATCATAATTGAATTTCCATGGTAATTAGCATTTTGCAATAAATAATTTTTCCTTACCAAAAAGTATGAACAGCATAATTAATTATATAATTGGCCATAAATTTAAATGAAGTTTATTGTTGTCATTAACTATATGCAATTATTTATAAAGACAAAGGGGCAACTTAATCTAAATATTTAATAGTTGGAAAAAAAAAATTGTGCACAACACAAAGCGTATATAGATAGGATGGTGTTCTCATTATGGGAAGGTATCCAAACCTTTGGCGAGCTTGATTGTACAGGAGAGCATATTGATCCATCATTTCTTGTGGATTGACCATCTTTTGTATTCAAGCTACCCCTAGGCAACTGATTTAGCCTTCGCGGATCCATGTCCCCAAAGTTGCTTGAATTTCCAAGGCTGCTCTGTGCTTGAGCTTGTGCCAAGACCTGTTGTTGTTGGGAAGCCAAAAGAAACTGATTTTGGGTCTGCAGATTCGGTTTCTGCATTTGCACACCCAAACCTGGTCGTAATTGATCAATTCCCTGCAGCATAAGGTTTACTCTGTGGTCATGACATGGGCATATGCAAATTAGAAGATACATGGAATATCTAGCATAAGAAAAGCCAAATACAACTTACAGTTAAGGGCCAACCCTTCAATGGAAGACCAGTTACACCTTGATTCAACCCTGAATAAAGAAAGAGAATCAATTTTTCAATCTAATTCAGAGACAACAATCATTTCTAACAAAGTTTAACAAGGTTAGTCAACTGAATCCCTTAGGAAGTAAATAGCATATGATATACGAATTCCTAAGTGAAAGAAACATGAAAATCGCATATGTGAGAAAAGGGAGGGCAGGTCACATATGCCTAAGAAGTGACATGAAAATAGCTTTTTAAATAGGAGGACAAGGAAACAACTACTATACAAGAAATAGCAGAGTCCAATGGGCAAATCAGATAGAAAAGACTTTTTGGTGTATTTTAAGTAAATGGGAGGTCCAATGTTTCGGCAGGTGGAAACCCAGCAAGATGATAAAGGTATCAAAAAAAAATTTCAATAGCATTCTGACAGTGCTGGCTAAAACATGTGAGATTGAGCTGGCCAATGAAAATCTGGTGAGATTCAATGTGAGATTCAACACATAACCTAGCAAAGTCCTGCTATATCCAATGTGCTAAAACCTTATTGCTCTCTCTCTCTCTCCAAACGAATTATCATATTTCATAGGTTCCTTGGCTAGGATTTGAATTATTCACTGTGATTAAATTATTAAAATATATAATGATCTTAACTGAATGGCATCCATCTTTGATGGGTATGTCATATTACGGAATATAATACACAGCCCCACAGATTTGTATCAGTGGTAACTTCATAAGAGACCACATAGGTTAAGTGCTAAAACTAGTATTTTGCAATTAAAATTTTATTGATTAATCTGCCTAAATTTGAACCAGCTGAGCCAGAAAATTCTAAAAGGCAAAATTTGATGCTACTGAATTATCCCATATTACAACAACCAAATATTTACACAATTAAGATGCTGTGTCTCAGTATCAGTATGATGACAGCAATCTTTGTTTCCAAATCCATGTCAACTGTAAAAAATGATGACAAATATTCATATGGGAATCTCTTCCCATCATTACCTGCACCACCTAGTCCGGACTTTGATTGTAAAATTGCCTGTCCATACATGGATGAGGGGTCCATGGGCAAACTTTTCTGAGTTGAGCCCAAGTTAACTTCACTTTTGATGTCCTATAAACTCCATGTGTGAAACAGGTCACAACTGGTGGAATGGACATTCCAAATGAACAGAAATATGGAACAGAGCAGGAAGTAGCAAAATTAAAGCAGAGGGTCTGGTCCAGTAGTTACAGTTGTTAAAGGAGTTCGTGCCTGGATCTGCTGCAAAGCTGCTGACATGTTCCCAGAATTACCCTGTCCAAGCTGGCTGAATCCACAATAACTCAAGAAATTGATTATCCACTCCAACCGGGTTGGATGAATCTCAAATTAGAGGTCAAGTATACAAATAATCGTACCCCTGATGACTCGTTGCAGATTTAAAAAGAGCCACCCTATTAGCATCAATTAGAGCTGGTGATGTCTCTGAGTCCATAGAATGAGGGTGTTTTATGCGCTCTTCATACATCTTCATAGCCAAGACACTGGCTGATGGCTGGCCCATCATTCCTTCAGAGTTCATAGCATTTATAGAACCAGAAAGTGCAGAATGATTAGGGTCCCTTCGTTGCAGCTGAGCATTGCGATGTTGCATTAGTTGCAGCTGCTGCATTTGCAGTTGCTGTTGCTGCTCCCTAACCTTGATTTGCTGTGCCTATTTCCCGTTGAAATTGGAAGTCACATAATAAAAAAAATGAAAGAGATTGCACATCAATTAATTTCTCTACCAAGAAAAAGACCAAATAAAAGGAATGAAATTAGACATCAAAACACACCTCTATATAAGCTGCAGCAGCCTCGGAATGTTTCTCATTTGTCCTTGCAATAAATATGTCCCAAAAGACAGACCACCATTCAAATAGAAATCCTCCAGGCGCATCAATTGCTGCACAAACAAAAAATTATAACTTAGCCACAAAGCTGAATATGTGCTTTCAGAAAGTTCAAATCTAGCAAAGCAAGAATTATGCTATGAAGAAAATGTCCATCCTCTGATTGGTCTAATAAAGTTTGAACTTTGAATACTAACTGTTGAACTAAAAAAATAAAATATCAACATCCAGTTACATAAACAACCTAATCACGCATTAAAAAAAACAATTTCTTAACTAGATAACAACATTACCTACTGGATCTGTAGCCACCTTCCCTTCAGTCATAAAAGCTTTTGCAGAATTATGCAATTTTCTCTTCAACAAATAATCATGAATATACACATCAAGCCTATACAAAGAAAATAATAAATTTCACTATAATGTTTGACTAATAACAAATTAACACTTAGATGACAACAAATTAAACAATTATTAATAAAACACATACATCTTATCAGCTTCCCAATTGTTCTGCCCCATATTTTTGTTTTACAACAGATTAAAGAATTAAAAGTGACAACCGCTCTTATCTGCAACACAAAGCAAAGCATCAATACTTCAGATCTCTCTAATGCAAATAAAAGCACAAAATTCTAAAGACAGACAGTATGAAGAAAATCAAAGCTAAGCATATAATCTTGCCTTAGTTTCCTAAAAGAGCAAAAATTAGTTACGCCTAAGCTCACAATTATGACTCTGCCTCTGCAAATGCAATGAGTCAACAGTAACGAAATCTCGCAAGATCTCCAAACCCTAAATTCAAAGAAAATCAGCCAAACAAAAGATCAAAATTAGCTAAAAAACACAAAATTCAACCACGAAAAAAAAAATTTGTGCTAGAAAACTGAGAATTCCGTACAGCTAGTAATCAATCAGTTTTGAAGAATTAAAATTCTTGAATTGGCAAAGCTGAGCGCGATTGAAGATTCTCTTTGAGTGTAAGTGAAGTAGAACAGCTCGAGCTTTAACAGAAGGAGAGAAAAAGCAGTACTGAATCAGGAGCATGGAGTGACATTCTCGGAAAGCTCATTATGGTGCTTCACCTTTGAGTCGTTTTCTCAGTTAGTATATATATAAGGGTAAGGTTTGGAATTAGGTTGGGATACGAAGTGTTAGATACTTAATAGGTTCGGGCGGTCACGGCGCTGTCGAGCAATTAAATATCGAACGAGTTTGAAAGTGAAGGAAGACAGCTCATGAATTGTAGAATGTGGATTGCTGATGTGGACTGGAGTTAAAGGAGGGTAAAAGTGTTCGATGTTTAACGATACGATAGTTGTGAAGTAACGTCCGTGGGACGTTTGGGAGTGATTCTGTGTCATGCGCTGAATTCACGTAGGACACAAGATATGTCAGGAGGGATAGACATAAATAGCCTCACGATTAGCATCTTGGCAGATATTGGGCCGATGAGTGTGAAGTGTGAACTTGGGAAATTTTGCTTTTTATCTATGTAGAGTCTTGTTGCAAACATCAACTTCCAATTTATGTTGGTTCCACACCAAAATCTACAAATTTCAACTGTTAAATTATTCCAAAGGACTTTTTTGGAGATTGATAGGTATATGTTGAATTGTCCAAATATCATGTGACATCCCAACATAAAAACTTCTTGGAATTTTTATTACATGTTGTCATGTTGGTTCATTTGAGTGAAAATAATGAAAAAACTTTTTTTAAATAGTAGTATTGCACAGGACTGCATAATTTAAGATGTAATTTTTTTTTTTAAGAAAATATAGAAATTTCATTCATCAAGCAAATCCAAATTCAATACATGAGAAATATAACTGAGACAAACAGAATCTCAAACCATACAACCTGACATGGAATTAGAGGCTCTGGCAATGAGATAAGCAGCTCTATTCACAGGTGTGAACTTTCAATTTTGCACCCCTAAAATGTTGCCGCAGCTTAACACCTGCTAAATTTCGTGCGCTACGCAAAACCAGTATGGCGATTCCGCTAGCCGGTTAGCGGGCAAGGGTCAAGAGGGCAGCGCCCCCTCGAAAAAATAAATTTTCATGCATAATATTACAAGGAGACTGACACTTTTCCCACCCCGATTGGATTTTCAATACCAGACAGCACCTTTCCAAAACTGACTGAATTTTCACCAAAACTGACTGCCAAAATGTCCGATAATTAATTTCGGATCTACCACAACTGACTGGTAATTTTTCGGACCTCAAAATACCTAGGAAACCCCAGAAACTGACCCATAACCCTCGAAAATCCAGAAAATAGACCCAAGGACAGCTGCCACGTGGGCGTTCGCGGGGAGGGCTTGCGGATTCGCAGGTCATCTGCGCAAATCCGTGAGGCTTCCCCACGGACGCCACGAAGATCACCCGCAGACGCGCAAGACGTCCGGCCACCGCCGCAAGCGTCCCGGCGCGTCCGCACTGACACGCGTCAGTACGGCACTGACACGCGTCAGTAAGGTACTGACGCGGGCGCCCGCTGAGCTGGCGGATCAGCCGGGCTCGCCGGCGGCCTCCGCGAGTTTCTTACGCGGACGCACGCTGTTCTTATGCTCGTCCGCGACCCTCCCTTGTGGTTGATCCCCCCTTTGCACTGAAATTTCATTTTTACCCTTCCAAACTGATTCTTTAGCCTCCAAATAGCCTCATCCTTTTGGTTTTTTCACTATTTCACTAGCTATACTACCCCCACCTCATATTTCCTATAAATACCCCCCTCCTCTCCTCCATTTTCTTCACACCTCAACCACTTGTTGATTGCTATCCATTTGCTTCTTCTCTCTCTCTAATTAGTTTTCTTACTCATTTTGAGTAATCTAATTAGTTAATTAATTAAAAATTAATTTTAATTAATTATTTAATTTTCTAATTAGTCTCCACCCACTTTAAATTAGTTAATTAATTAAAAATTAATTTTAATTAATTAATTAATTTTTCAATTAGTTTCCACCCACTCTCAATTAATTACTTAATTAAAAATTAATTTTAATTAATTAATTAATTTTTCAATTAGTTTTCACTCAACTTGATTAATTAATGATTTTAATTAATTAATCATTTTAATTAATTAAAGTTAGGTAATTAAACAACCAAGTCACCAAATTAATTC
>CATKHJ011224304.1:0-12189 GCA_949750685.1 Vernicia montana | reverse complement strand
TGAAGTAAAATGGTGACTGGGAGCTAGCATATGATTAAAATTGAAGTTGAGGGTATAAGGTGGTAATATTGGGAGTGTTATATATTTTCTTGCAGGTTTGATCTTGGGGTATTGTGAATGTACTGCCGGTATACCGCCGGAATTACATTAATAATCTAAAACGAGTTGGGTTCTACGAATTTTCGGTGGTGTATGCTTACCCATGCCCTAGGACCGTCCATCCCAAAAGTGGGATGTGACAATATTGTTATGTAAAAATATTTGTGCTCAGATGGCTAGAGGACCAACAGATGAGACTGTAGGAGGTCGTGGTCATAGCAGACCACCGGCGGCACCTGGGAGGCCTTTCCGCCAACGAGCGCCTCCTTTTGTTGTATCACCACCACCACCACCCATTCTACCAGCGGCACCTTCTACGTATGCATTTGCCCCTAGTCCCCCACCACTGCTCATGGCACCAGTGCCACCTATACCAGCCTCTCCAGCTTCTATCCCATCACCACCCATTGCACTAGCACCACATTCTACATCGACCTATACAGCTACTATCCCACCACCACTCATGGTACCATCGCCACATTCTACATTGACATCTACAGCTGCTACCCTACCACCACCCTTGGCACCAGTGCCAGGTACATTTTTTGGAAGTCCAGCGACATATTCATCTCCCTCTACAGCTGCTACCCAACCACCACCAGTCAGAGACCCCCTTAGAGGTTATGGTATACGACGCCTAGATTACGATGTAGCGAGGTATATTTTCTAAACTTTGTTATTGCATATCGTCAATGGATTTCAGTGTTATTTTCTAACTTTTAGTATTGTATTATTATCGAAATTGCAGCGGCCGTTTTCGTCAGTCCATCCAGGCTTCAAGGACCATATCAAAGACTTTTGCATAGCAGTTCATTGAGTAGGGACATGATTGGGCGAGCGTGCCTGTTGATGTTATCGTTTACTACTGGGACAAGTTCAGGGTATATGTTCTAAACTATAAGGAATATAGTGTTTGTTGTATTATATCTATCATTAATTTTATGTTGATAAGTTTATTGTGATGTGTTTGTAAGCAATGTGTCCTTCAATATAGTCAAATATTGTGTATTGTCTTGTTATTTCTATGCAAGGTGTTTTGGGGACCTCAATTATGGGGTCTAGATATTTATTTGATAATTGAAACTCTGCCGGATTTTCATTACAAATTTAATTTCTATTTTTTTCCTTTCTTTTGTTAAACATGCAGAAAACATATTGTAATATATATATCAGTTTATTGTGATGTATTTATGAGTAATGTGTTAATATATATCAATATGTATCTGTTGTTGTGTATTGTTCTGTTATTTCTGTGCAGGGTGTTTTGGGGACCTCAATTATGGGGTCTGGATATTTATTTTATAGTTGAAACTCTGTCGGATTTTTATTAAAAATTTAATTTCTTCTTTTTTACTTTCTTTTGTTAAACATGCAGAAAGCCTGAAGTTGGGATGATGAGGTTGCAGCCATGGTATATCAGAGATGGTACACATAAGCTGGCATCCAATATACAGACAGACTATCCAAATGAAGTAGGAAGGGTCAGAGACCATATAAGGTACCTGAGGAGGTCTGTAATAGATGGATGATGCACTGGTCCACACAGGAATTCCAGAAGAAGAGTGTTGCTGCCTCTGCAAATTGGCGTAGTGAGACTGGGGGTGAGGGATCCGGTGCGTCAGTCCACACCGGAGGGTCAATATCCTTCCTCGAGTGAGAAGTTCGCCTGGTAAATCAACTAATAACTATTTGTCAGTTTACATTATATATTTATGTAAGTATTGTGCAACTATGTCGCAAACTAATTGCTATATATATATGTTGTATTCCAGGAGAGAGAGTTAGGCAGAGCGCCTGATGCTGTTGAACTGTTTGAGGCCACTCACTCTAGGAGGACACCCGATGGCGCTCGACAGTTCATAGACAGGAGGTCTCAGGACGTTGTTGTAAGACTCAAACTAGCACTAAACTATATATGTTTTGCAACATGGATAGAAATGATGTGGTTTATAACATGTAATGTTTCATAATTATAGGATCGCTATCAGACACTTTTAGAGTCCGCTACTCAGCCGAATGAGGGATCTATTGCTCCTGCGGAGCCTGACACCACACAGCTATTCCTCCAAGCTGCAGGCGGAGAGAAGAAGAGGAGGGTATATGGCATGGGTGCTAAGGCACCCACTTTTTTAGCCATGGACCGTCCAGCAGCTCCACTGCGAGGTCTCATACTACAGAGATCCCTAGTTCGGTGGAGACACGACTTCAGCAGATGGAGCATCGGATGGAGTCCATGATGTCTGAGTATCAGCAGACGCAGCTTCAGTCCGTCTTGCGAGTCCGAGATATCATCAGAGAGGTATTATCTGAGTATCTCAGTCCAGCTCGCACATCTTCTTTTGCTATAGCATCACAGCAGCAGCAGCAGCAGGACCCACCCCAGGACCTGTCCCAGTACCCCCCACAAGACCCTATTGAGTAGCTTTTTTTTCACATTTGTATTTTTTTTTCATACATGTATAGTACAAACATGAATAATATTTGTTATATTGGATTTTATATTTTTTTATTAAATTTTCATTTAGAATACATTTTTTTCTACATAAAATGTCTTTTATTTAAATATTCTTATATAAATTAAATTTTAAAAAAAATTAGAAATTAAATTTTTTAACAAGATTTTGCGACGGATTAGCGACGGATAATCCATTGCTAATTCAGTACAGTACTCGCTATCTTAGCGAGAGTTAGCGACGGATTATTTTCGTAGCTAAATTTAGCGATACATTAGCGACGAATATTCAATCGCTAATATATAACATACCATCGCTAATTTAGCGACAGAAATTTAATTCAGCGACGAATATATTCGGTCGCTGAATTTAGCGATAGATTTGTTCGTCGCAAATATAGTCGCTAAATTTAGCGACGGATTGTCTGTCGCAAATCCATCGTTAAAATTCTGCGATGGATTTTATCCGTCGTTATATTTTTGCGAGGAGCATGTTTGCGACGGATTTAATCCGTCGCTAATTTATATTAGCAACGGATTTTTGTTACTAATTCGTCGCTAAACTGCTAAATTCTAGTAGTAATATTTGCAAACCCATTTTAACTCGGAATTCAGATCTGAAAGTCTCTACATGTTCGTATGATTTTTCTCTATCCATAGACACCTAATTTGCCTACCTTCCAAACAAAAAAACGTTCCTTACGCTAAAAAGATCAAAAAATTAATAAACTTGAAAACTCATCAGTCTCCCAAAACCTGTCAAACCAGAATTACCAGAATCACTTCAATGCATCCGAAATCTTTTTCCATCTTCAAACCCATCAAAACTCCCGGCTTCACATTCATCAAAACTATTTAATAAATAGACAGTTCTGATGAGGGGGCAACTGTGAATCATCGCTTGAGCACCTCAAAAATTATTTCTGAACTCACCAATGCTTACCGGAATATTTTTCTATCTAAACTGATATTTTTTCGATCCAGAATGGACTTCCTATATTAGACAGCGCTTTTCCAAAACTGACTGTCAAAATGTCCGATAATTAATTTCGGATCCACCTCCACTGACTGATAATTTTTCAGAATCTAAGAAGCTCCGAAAACTGATCCGAAAGTTTCGAAAACTAACCCGAGAAATAAAAAAAAATATCTGCCATGTCATCTGCCGCCAGGAATTTCGGCGATGCCTTCAAGACCTCTGGCGGCGCCGTTGGAGAGACGAATATCGCCGGCACCGCCGATGCTCCGAACTCCATGCTCTATACTGCATCTCTCCTGCCACGTCAGCCACCGTCAGGAGGCCAAGAGGCACATGTGAACCCTCAATTTTGCATCCTTAAAATATTGTTGCAGCTTGACACATGCTGAATTTCATACGCTATGCAGAGCCAGTATGACGGTCCTGCTAGCTGGTTAGTGGGCAGGGGTCAAGGGAGCAGCGCCCCCGGAGCAAAAATTGGCTTTCAGTTATCATACTACAACGATAATTAATTTCGGACCCATCGCCATTGACCGGTAATTTTTTAGATTCAAAATACCACGAAAACTGACTCGGAACCCCGTAAACTAACTCGAAAACCTCAAAAACCAAACTAGAGAATGAAAAGGCTCAGAACCCAAGACAACTCACGGACGTCCGCGAGCTAGGCCCGCACGGCCGCGGGCTGTCTGGGCGCTTCCGCGAGGCAGTCTCGAGGAAGCTGTGAGGCGCGTTCGCACGTCTTGCGTTGTCTGGCGTGTCTGCACTAACGCGCCTGGCATGCATCATATTGACGCGTGTCAGCTTCGTGCTGACACGTCAACCAGAATGCCTGGCGCGTCCCCCATGCCTTCTAAAGCGTCCGCCAGACGTTCTGGCGGACGTCAGCGAGCACGTCTCGTGGTTGTTCCCTTTTTAGCGAAAATGACCATTTTGCTCCTCCTTTAACCCACTTTTTCAGCCCCTTTTGGCCTTTTCACCCCACATCCACCTCCTATAAATACCCCACTCCCTCACCATTTCAAGACACCTCTTGAGCATTTGTTGATTGCTATCCACTTGCTCTTTTCTCTCTCTCTAATTATTTTTTTACACTCATTTTATTTAATCATCCTAATTAAAATTAATTAATTAAAGTCCTTTTAATTAATTAATCTCCAACTCAATTTGATTAATTAATCATCTTAATTAATTAATCCTTTTAATTAATTAAAATTGGGTAATTAAGCAACTAAAAGCATCAAATTAATCTTTTTTAAAACCAACCTCGTTCTCCGAAACGAAACTCCGCTCCGAAAAAATCATTCTCCCACCACACAAACCCAAAAAGAAGGTATAATCTCTTATCCTTAACCAAATCAATCCAATCAAATATGACCGACCCTTAAACCCCTCCACCTCACCGTGGAATGAACTACATGGGTTTTAATCCCCATTCAATGGGGTATGTAGGCACGCTTGGAATTTAAATCCAAGTCTCAAATCCAAATCCCAATCAATCCCCTCCCACTTTTATTTTTCCATTGTACATTGTAAATTTTAATTAATAGTATTAGTTAAATTAATTATTTTGGAGTAAATGAGGTATTTTTGTGATTTTCCTAATACTCATAAGGGTTAGAGGATATACTCTCCTTTACTTGTGGATGTTTAAATACTTGCTCTTCATTTCCTCATATATTCCATAAATATGCAATGATCATGCATTTTATAATCGTCATTAATTACTTATCATCCATGAAATCAATTTTTCAAGTCAAATTAAACCAAAGAGTCAAATTGAGATTATTTTAAAACCAAAAACTTAGTCCCCGAACTCAACCTGGTTTGAGGACTAATGACTTTATCCTTGGATAAATTAATCAAAGATTAATAAATTGAAGTCAAATTAGGTTTTTCCTTAATTTTTTCATTTAAATAAATTAGGATGGCGACTCCCGAATCTCTTTCAAAAATCAAATCAATTTTCTGAGGTGATAGTCGCTTTCAATCGTGAGCACCGAAACTCATACCTAACCTCCCTTAAAAATCGCTCGTCTTTCCTTAAGGCAAAAATCACACATTTTTCCTGAGCGAGGGGAGAGGCATTCGGGCAAGGCCTCACAGCACTGCCAAGCCTTTCGGCGATGCCACTTTGGCCTCGGGCAATGCCGCCGGTGGACCTTAAGTAGCCGCTGGACCTCATGTCGGCGCCGCCGCCCGCTTCGAATTCTGTGATCGTACTAACTTATTTTC
The DNA here is from genome assembly GCA_949750685.1 of Vernicia montana. Lineage (NCBI taxonomy): Eukaryota > Viridiplantae > Streptophyta > Magnoliopsida > Malpighiales > Euphorbiaceae > Vernicia > Vernicia montana. The sequence continues at coordinate 6,424 of CATKHJ011224304.1, read as the reverse complement.
CCGCCACGTCAGCTACTACTGAAGCAGGTAGTGGACCCGCCCCAATCTCTGCTGGCGTCGCCTGACTCTCTGGCAATGCCGCCAGACAATCCGACAGTGCCGCCGTGGTCTTCAATGGCCGGTCCCCACACACCTCTGAAATTGACTCTTTTGGCCCTCCAGCCTAATTTTTTAGCCCAAAACAACCTTACCATTTTTGGTCTTTTCACTCCACCCCATTTTTCATATAAATACCCCATCCATTTTCTTCATTTTCTACACCCCTTAAGCATTTGTTGATGGCTATCCATTTTCTCTCTTATCTCTCTCTCTAATTAATTTTTTCACACTCATTTTGAGTAATCACTCTAATTAATTAATTAATTTCTCTTAATTAATTTTTAATTCAATTTGATTAATTAATCCTTTTAATTAATCACTTTAATTAATTAATATTTTTAATTAATTAAAAATTGGGTAATTTAGCAACCAAATCATCAAATTAATTTTCTTCAAGATTAATTTAAATTCATCATCCAAAATCGATAAAACAGAATTTTGATCCGGAAAAGCACTCCATCCACTCAAAATCCCTCAAAGAGAAGGTACATCATCTTCTCTCACCAACCCCAAAATCACCCTAAATCAAATCAAATCAATATGACCAATCTCTAAACCCCTCCACCTCATTGTGAAATGAACTACGTAGGTTTTGATCCCCATTCATTGGGGTACGTAGGCATGCTTGGAATCTAAATCCAAGTCTCAAATCCAAATCCCAATCAATCCCCTTCCCCTTTTATTTCTCAATGTCAATCCATTGTACATGTAAATGTTAATTAATATTATTAGTTAATTATTTTGGAGTAAAGGAGCGATATTGTGATTTCCCAAATACCCATAAGGGTTAGAGGAAATACTCTTCTCTGCTTGTGTATAGTTAAATACTTGCTCTTTATTTTCCCACGCACTCATAATTATGCCATCATGCACTTTAAATCGTCAGTAATACTTACTATCCATGAAATCAATTTTCAAGTCAAAATCAAACTTAAGAGCCAAATTGAGATTATTTTAAAACCAAAAACCTAGTCCCCGAGCTCAACCTGGTTCGAAGATTAATAATTTTATCATTGGGTAAATTAATCAAAGATTAATGAATTGGAGTCAAATTGGGTTTTTCCTTAATTTTTTCATTTAAATAAATTAGGGTGGCGACTCCCAACTTAAATCAATTTCTGAGGTGATAGCTTCTTCCAATCGTGAGTACCAAAACTCGTACCTTAACTCCTTTAAAAATCGCTCGCCTTTTCTTAAGGAAAAAATCAAATTTTCCCGAGCGACGGGAGGAGCGTTCGGGCAAGGCCTCACAATTATTTAAGACCTCTCTCGGCGAGACACATTATTTGAAGACATCTAAGGGAGGACGAACTTAAAGCTATTAGAAATCTATAAGTTCACGTACCATGGCGTCGAATACTTGAAGCCATTGGAAATTATAAGACCACGCCATGATGTGGCAATCATACAGTGATCATCTATATGCTTTAAATATAAGCCCCTAGTTATGGCTAGGGGTGTGCAAACAGTCGGTTCAATTCAAAATCAAACCGAATCGAAATAAATGAAATTGTATTTTTATTAAATCAAATCGAACTGAAAAAGTTTGGTTTGGTTGGTCGGTTTGGGCTTTTTTTTGCTATTTTTTATATATTTGAGATAAAATTCAAGTAAATTTTAATATATATATATATATATATATATATATATATATATATATATATATATATACCAAAATTTAAAAAAAACCAAATTAAACAAAACCAATTAGTTTGATTTTTCAATTTCAGATCGGTTTTGCTCACCCTTACTTATGGCTCATCCTCTAATTTCAAGCTCCTCAGCTTGTTTCTCTATTCAAGCATCTGATTGCCTCAACATCGAGCTTCCCTATTCGGGCATTCGATTACCTCGACATTGAGCCTCTCAACTTGTATATCTATTAAGGTGTCTAGCTACTTTCAGGTCGAGCTTCTTAGTTCGCATATCTATCCAGACATCCAACAGCCTTGACACCGAGCTCCTCAGCTCGCCTTTCTAGTACCAATCTCTTTCGCTGGCCTATTTAGTACTAAGCTCCTTAGCTCGCCTTTCTAGTATTGAGCTCTTCAACTCGCTCTTTTAGTACTAAGCTCCTCAGCTCACCCCTCTAGTATAGAGCTCGACAGCTCGCCTCTCCACCGAGCTCCTCAGTTCGCCTCTCTTGTACCAAGTTCCTCAGCTCGCCTCTCTAATATCAAGCTCGTCAGTTTGGCTCCCTTATATGTAGTGTGAATAAATCTCATCATGCTAAGATCATTTATCTACTCCTTTAGTTTGCTCCTCGATACGCTCAAATCAAACTAGTGAGTGAAGGGCCTCTAATGAGGAATAAAATCAGTTAAGTCCTAATTGGGCCTAAGAAATGGTAAGCCCATTTAAGAGACTACTCATTCATAGGCCTGAAGTATGAATCCAATTGACAAACTGACCCCTCGAAGCTCAGGACTCATCTAAAGAGGCACTAGCTCGCCCTCAAGACTCGTCTTCGTCCTTATCATTGAAGCTCGTCCTCGTCCTTGAAGGTCATCCTCAAAAATCTTAAGCAACAACTAGCTCGTCCACTCTTATATCATACTAAAGCTCTAGTTCTCATCTAAGCTCATTGACCCGACTTATCTAAAGGTCAATGAGTAAACTACTGTAAAAGCCATCTAGATTGCTGTAAGAGCCATCACATTAGACAAGACACATCAAGGTTAAGCACACTAAGGGCGGTGCACGCCCATGGCGATGCCTAAGGGATAGTCTCCTTGCAACAATGACTAAATACATGCATGGTGCTAGAATACTGACACAAGAGAGGCTGTTTGTCCCATCAATTTAGACTTCTCCTCTCTTTTCCATCATTGGGATGCTACTACACGTAAACCTGCTATCACTCAATAGTGAACTCAAGCGAGTATAAAAGGGAAGATCACTCACTTATGCAAAATGGGCTGACTTCTAAAAGTAAATGGACTCTTACTAAAAACTCTCAATAAGAACCAGGAAGAGACCAATTCTTCTGGCTCAAGGTTCCTTCATTTTTAAGTCTATTGATTTAGGTATTGAAGGCTCCCCCACCCCTTCCACCAAGTCCTTGATCTATTTTTTCTCTATTCACAGGTTTTATTTCATCACCCTTACACAACGGGCTTTTTATCTCTAGAATGAGGTAATTTTGCCTCATCAATATCAAACATGAAGTAAATAATTTATTAGTAAAATCTACGAAATCAAACCAACACTGGATAAAAGACTTTCCCTGCTTATATGAATTGATTAAGATTCAACAAGGTTCCAAGTAAAAATCCATCACATAAATATTAATTAATAATTAATAATCTATACTAATACATTAAAGGAGGATAAGAAATCATTGTTCATAAGAACAATAGAATTCAATTGATTTTGGATGTATGATTTTACGAATAAGCATATTTTAATTCTTCATAAGGCTTTTGGATTCAGATGTTTTTTAGTCTTTTGCGGTGTGGTATGTTGTAATTCTTTTAGCAAATAAGGTCCTTTTAATTCACTTTAATTTGTGTGCATATCTTCTATTAGATTTTACTTCAAGTATGAGTCCCATGGTTTTTTGTGAGGTGTCAACATTTCCTTATATTTCCAGTGCAGATTTTGTTTCGCACATAATCAACAGGGATCTTATGCGAAACGACGCTGTTTTCATATTGGGTGTAAGGATTTTTCAGTCTTTCTACTATTTTATGGGCTCTTAATAAGATGCATATTGACGTTGCATTTTACAAAATTGTCTTCTCAAGCTTTTAAGATTTGTTTACAAAATGATGTTTAATAATTTATATATGAACATCGCTGGTAGATATCTCCACCAAATATCATGACCATACTAGAGGTATGTATTTTTTTTCTTTATTTTCCTTTCTTATTCTTTTCCTTTCCCCATAGTCAGTTTCTCTACCTTGTGGATGAGTTGTTTATGGCACGTACATCTTCTGTAGATGATGGCCATATTTAAATTTTGGGTTTTTTCCTTCCTTATTTTTCTCTCTTTCAAGTTTTTACTTTTTAGTTTCTATTTTTCTTAATGGTTTCATCTTATATTATATTTCAATTTTCTTAATTTTCTTTTTTTAATTTTTTAATTTTTTTTTTCAATTTCTATTTTTTTAAATGGTTCACCTTTATATAATTTTAATTAGTTTGTCGGTTTGAGATATGGGCTCTTGTTTTTTTTAAAAAAAATTCCTACATTTTTTTTCTCACTCTTCTATCTTTTACTCTCTTATCTGCAACCTGTAGCTCATCGTCATTTCGATGCATCTTCCTAAATAAAAGTTTGACTTAGTTTTTTGCTATTTTTATTGCATGTGGAGATAAAATTAATTATGGGAAAGATGACAACTCTAATCATAATCATCTAATAAATGACATTTCAGTTATACTATTTCTAAATGACTGATATTTTTCTTTATATACAGATGTTCTCATTTGAGAGAATTATGGCCTTAAAATTAGGTGTAGATCAAGTTTTGTTATGCTCATGTTAGTATAGTAATGAGTCCTAAAATCATCCGGTACTGCTGATAGAGAGCCCGGCTAGGGGGTAGGACCTGCGAATAAAAAAAAATAGGATCAATGGCTTCCAGGGGTTGACCCCTAGGGGAGCCTCCGATACCCAAGTCAGTGAGAGAGTTTTAGAGAGAGAGAGAATTATGAGTTAGGATCATTTCTCTTTACCTTTTCATTGCCTTTTATAGGGAAGGGTAGGGACCCCCATGGACATGTGTCCTATGCCTATTTGAGGTCATTTTTGTCCCTCATCAAAGGCCCCTCACTCCCTAGTCTGATCGAGTGTATCGAAGAAAAGGCTAAAGGAATAGTTCATTGCTTGTGATTCATCTGCATCGTTGATGAAATTGTCAATTTGACTACATTTGGTAGCTTTGACATGAAGGCTGCTGGATGCTTGAATGAAGATGGCGAGCTGAAAAACTCTATCTGGAGGCAACTGTATGCCTGATGAGGCGAGCTTATGAGCTCGATCTGAAGGTAAATGTGTGCATGATGAGGCGAGCTTAGGAGCTCGGTTTGAAGGCAGCTGTGTGCCTGATGAGGCAAGCTTAGGAGCTCGATCTGAAGGTAGCTGTGTGCCTGATGAAGCGAGCTTATGAGCTCAATCTGAAGGCATCTCAATGTTATGAACAGAGATTCAAACTGTATGATTGCCACATCATAATGTGCTCTTATGGTCTTCGATGCCAAAATATATGGACTTATAGATTCCATATAACTTCAAGTCTTCAAGTCTCCCATTCTTCATATAATATGCCTTCTTGAGGAAGGTCTTAGTAAATGACATACCTAACTGAGAGGTATGTGGACAAACTGCTTCGTTAGCCAAAGGCAGGTCTTTAGATGAAATGTTTCGTCAATCGAAGGCTCAAATAAGAATAATATCACATGCCTCGTTGATCGAGGACCTTAGAGCTTCACTGAAGGATTTGGAGCTTCGCTATCCGATGTCTTCGCCTGATAGACTTCGTCATCAGAGGTCTTCGCCTGGTAGTCTTCGCTGACTGGTCTTAAATAATTGGTGAAGCCCCCATTTACTTGATAGAGTTCTTCGGATAGTATACCTCGTTGATTGAGGACTTAAATAATTTGCCCCATCCGTCGAGGTTTTCGTAAATTCTCTTCAAATAATCTACCTCGCTGACCGAGAACTTTAGAAATTCACCTCATTAATCGAGGTCTTAGAATGATCTGCCTCACTGACCGAGGACTCTGAAAAATATGCCTCGCTGACCGAGGACTTATATAATCTGTCTCATTGATAGAGAGCTTTTGCCTAGCCGAACTAGATCTTTAGTGCCTTTTGGACTTTTTGCATGGACTCAGTTTGGCCTTTTCCTTTTCCTGTAAGGAGTTGCCTCGTTGGTCTTTTAAGCTAATCTTAAGAGGCTATTTTTCCTCTCTGGGAGGACTTTAGATAAACCCTGCCTCGCTCACAGAGGACTTAGAAATTCACCTCGCTTATCGAGGTCTTCATTTGATAACTTGCCTCTATGACCGAGGACTTAGAGAAAACTAGCCTCGCTCATCGAGGACTTATGTAATAATGTGCCTCATCATATAAGGGCTTTGGGAAATCCTATTTCATCAATTGAGGATTTCAAAGATTTCTTTCACCGAAGGAGTTCTTCGGAGTCTATGGAGAGATGGTAGTGAAGTGAAGCTCTTTGGGAGGTAAAGCTCTTTAGCATGAAGCTCTTCAACCCGGAGTCTTCTTTTAACCTCTTGATCTCTTGAATTGTTCTTTAACTGAGTCATTTTCTTGGGCCTTAGGTGAAACTCATTAGATTCTTTGAGAGATCCGCAT
>CATKHJ011224190.1:0-13212 GCA_949750685.1 Vernicia montana | reverse complement strand
GAGAGAGAGAGAGAGAGAGAGAGAAGAAAATAGAAATAACATGTAGTAGTATAAGTTATAACAGTTGGTTGACCATGGGAGTAGAAAGGGAAAGAAAAGGAGAAAGGAAAGGGGTGACATTGTCAATTCTCAATGACAGGCTGCATAACCCATCCTCCCTGTGCCTGATTTTAAGTGGGTGTGCGCGGGATCAATGTCAGTCAGAGAAAGAGAAATAGAAAGAGAGAGTTCACGGGTTTGTCTTGAAAGGCCCTTATTTCACAGTCCTAGACAGACAGACACATATTCTCTCTCACTACATAACCGAGGAGGGAAACAAAAATTTTACAATACAATAATATCATAATATTAATATATAAATAAAATTAACCTCTCCCCCCCCCCCCCCCAAAAAAAAAAAAAACATACTACTAAGATAATTTTTTTTTTAAATAATAATAATAAAAACAACTGCACAGTACAGTACACTGTAGCACGCGCCCCCCACCCCCCCCTTCTCTCCCCACAATTTTTTCCCGCCATAATCCTCCATATAAGTTTCACATAACCACATTCACACTTCTTAGTCCTTACCCATCAAAGCCAAAGAGCCTCCTGTACTACCGTTTCACTTTCTCTCTCTTAACTTTCTTTCTGCAGAGTAGGCAGCTAGCAGAGAAGTGTGTGCTTTTGATCTTCAATGGCACTTATGCTAGACAACTGTGAAGGCATATTATTGTCTTTAGACTCCCACAAATCGGTCCCAGCTCCTTTCCTTACCAAAACTTACCAATTGGTTGATGATCCCACCACCGACCACATCGTTTCTTGGGGTGAAGATGATACTACTTTTGTTGTTTGGAGACCGCCTGAGTTTGCCCGAGATCTTCTTCCTAACTATTTCAAGCACAACAATTTCTCTAGCTTTGTCAGACAACTCAATACTTATGTATATATCTATTTAAAACCCCCCGTACTTTTCTTTTATATATATATACTTTTTTTGCTATACTAATTTTGATTTGTTGATGCATTTTTTTGGTTTTTGTTGAATTTAGGGTTTTAGAAAGATTGTACCTGACAGATGGGAGTTCGCAAATGAGTTTTTCAAGAAAGGAGAGAAGCATTTACTATGTGAAATCCATAGGAGAAAAACAGCTCAGCCACAAGTATCTATCAATCACCACCATCACCATTCTCCACTTGGTGTTAACGGACCTAGTTTTTTTCCCTTTTCAAGCCGAGTTAGTATTTCCCCATCTGACTCAGATGAACAACCCAACAACAACAACTGGTGTGACTCGCCGCCTCTCTCTTCTTCGCCCAGAGGAGGTGGAGGACCTAATATTTCTGTTATTAATGGCGGAACTGGATATAACAACTCCGTTACGGCCTTATCGGAAGATAATGAGAGATTAAGGCGAAGCAATAATATGCTTATGTCTGAACTTGCACATATGAGAAAGCTTTATAATGATATTATCTACTTTGTTCAAAATCATGTTAAGCCTGTTACTCCTAGCAATTCCTATCCTTCTTCTTTGCTTCTTTGTAACCCAACTTCTACTACAACTACTACTAGTCCTAATAATCCTTTTGCTTCTAATTCTCCTTCTTTAGTACAAAAGCCTTTAAATCAGCTTCTTGGATATTACCCTCCTACTAATTCTAAACAACTTATTCCTCAAGTTCAAATTTTAAACTCTCCTAGTACTACTTCACAAAGTTCTTTAACAATTCTTGAAGAACCCGGCAACAATGGCTGCAAGACAAAGTTGTTTGGTGTGCCTTTACAATCCAAGAAAAGATTACACCCTGAGTATGCTTCTAGTACACCAAATTTGGAGACTAGTAAAGCTCGTTTGGTCTTGGAAAAGGATGATTTAGGGCTGAATCTTATGCCCCCATCAACATGTTAGTTTTCCTCGAATCCATTCAAATTAAGATCTGAGTTTTTTATTTTTTTTTTTACTACCTTGATTTAGATTTTTGTTTTCTTGTTCGACTGTCTTGTTGTTCATTTAGATAGTATTGATTAAATATGTGCGTGTGTGGGTGTCTGTGAGTTTTGTATATAATTTTAGAATGCAGGTGGGTTTTTGGTTAGAGTTTAAAAATCATCACCAAGACTAGAGATATATGTCTCTTGGTTTTTTGTTTGGTGCAATTTATTGCTCTCGATTTTCAGATCTCTTCTTCTTCTTTCTCTTTTCTGAATTTGATGTCTGTGTATGTTTCAGTTACATTAATGCAAGAAGAGAGAGAGAGAGAGAGAAAAAAAAAAAAAAAAAAGGAACGAGTATTGACTCTTGATGCTTTCCTTTTTAGTCATTTTGAAAAAGAAAAAAGCTGTGAAGGTCTCAGGGCCTGGTTCATCAATCGACAATCTCTCTAGGGCTTTCTCTGATTAGCTTCGCATTAATTGATGATTGATACGTACATACTATGGCTTTCGAAATACTACTACTCCAAACAAATTCGTAATTATGAAATAAAAAAGATAATAATTTCAAAAAGCAAGTTAACTTATAACACCAACATGATTTATATATAATTTGTTTCTCAAAATCTTATTATTAGTGGTGCCATCATTTATAATTATGATTAGCCCTATTATTGTCAAAAAAAAAAAAGAAATGATCATACTGTGATTTAGGAAAAGAAGGTCATCATTTCTTTGTTGATGAATGTTATAATCTCTATTTCTCGTTTCTATGAACTGTCAGTCAAGGAGGGGGAAAGAGGAGAAGAAAAAAAATTAATAAAACAAATACACAGGAGTTTCAGATTTAAAATAAATAAATAAAATAAAATAAAAGACAGAAGCAGAAGCAGAACAAAAACAAAAAAACAAAAAGAGTGGGTTATTCGATGAAAGCGAAATATAAGAGAAACTGACTGAAAATGTGGTTTGAAATGTTTCAATCAAAGCTTCTATACTTCTTCTTCTGAGGACCAGAAACCTTTGCCTTTTCCTACTTTAAGTATATCTGATCAACATCTTCAAAAACTCTCTTTGGATCCCCCTCTCTTCTTCTTCTTTCCCCTATACTAGTATACATTATTTCACTAATACATTATTTCACTAATTCAATCTCTTTAGATAGAGACTCTTGACTCTTCACTGCTAACTTAAACAAAACAAAACCCAAATTTGCTACTTCTAGTGATGGATGTTTAATTGGGAGGTTACGAGTTCAAACTCAGTCAGAGTCAAAATTAAAAAAAAAGAAAAGAAAAGTAAAGAAACACACATTTGCAACTGTTTTTTACACAAATGTTTCATACAAAAGTTTGTCTAAGCGTTTCTACTGTTTTTGTTTTAGCATTTATTGGGTGTTTGTTAGTTGCATACTTATCCATATTTATGTCCGATTATTTATTATTCAACACAGAGAAACTCTGAGGAGACAGAGTTGAAAGCAAGTTAAGAAAGGTCCATTTTAAGGCACTAGAGGGATACAAATATATATATAGTAATATAGTATTCTTGGAATATCTTTGTCGTGCAATGATTTCGTCCCATACCAAAAACAAAACCCTAACCCTAGTTTGACAACACTCTAATGCTTCTCTCTACTCCGATCCTTTGTCTTTTTGGAAACATCGCACGTGACTTCCAAACGTTCACGTGCGGAGTACTATATATATATATATATATAGAAGATAGGATTGGATACGTCTAATTTATATTTATATTATTAATTATTATAGAAGGAGAATAAGAAGAAGAAGAAGAAGAAGAAGGGTAATAAAAAGTGGGTGATGGGTGATGGGGCATTTCAAAAGTGGATACGGATCATCCAGTAAAAGATGCTTTTTTAAGGGAAGGGGAAGGTGTTTTTGTGTTGCCTAACAGCCGTATTGGACCATGAAAACTCAATTTCTTTTTCTTTTCTTTCAATTTCTAAGAAAGAAGAATTTGAAAAAAAAAAGTAAAAGGGAGAAATGGGGATTCATAAAAAGACTTGTTTGCTTCGTTTAGTCTTTTGATCAAATGCAACTTTAATTGTTGACATTAATTTCTTGATGCTTCTTTTTTTAATGTATACCACTTTATTGACAATGTACAAGAACAATAATTTAATTAATTATTATATATTAATAGTATATGTAATAAAGGCACATTATAGAAATTTGTAAGGCTGCAAACAAGTACTAAAATATTAATACAAATACATAAGAATCTCCAATTTGTTTTGTGTTTTTGTCCTGAGAGTTTCTCATATATAAGACCATACCCCTACCTATCGTATAGCCCCTATATTTAATTATTAACTAATTGTCTACTGAACATTCTTAATAAAGCTTTGTTTGTTAATAATTACAATTCTGCAGGTAGCCCATCTGCCCATGCATATACAGCTATAAACAAAATGTCAAAAAAATTAGAAGTGGAAGATGTTCTCTTTTTTTATTTCAAACACACACATTCTCGAGGCTGCTTTTGCCTGTACGATAATTTTAATTTTTATATATATGAGGCTATTATAAATTAATTAATTGATTAACAGTTTTAAGTATTGAATAAGTCAGTGAACCACATGAGTCTAGATCTCAATTGTTGAAGTATAAATACTATAGCTATAGTTGGTGTGTGGTTTGAACATATTTAGCTAAATGAATTTGGGTTGCACATGGGCCATGGGGGGGTTTAGCTGATTAAAGGAAGGAGGTCATCAAATATGTGGACAAAATTTATTTCCCCCATTCCCATATATAGATTTTCAGAAATTAGAATTGAAAAAGTAGCTTCCTTTAGACAAAAATAATCATAATTAATTGTTTATATCATTTGGCATAATCCATCCAAAGTATATATGAATCATGTCTTGTCCTCTACTGTATATTGTCATGTGGTAGTCTACTTTCCAATATTGAATGAGATGATATATGTCCTTTTCTGTAGTTTCCATCACCAGTATAAACATGTGATTCATTCTTATTTTTCCATTTTACTTGAATCTTGCTTCAAATCTAAATAATATTTTATAAAAATTATCCTCAATTTTAATTTCCGTATTTTTATAATTATGTCTTCTTCTCTCCTCTTTTTTTTTTTTTTTTTTTTGTCATTTTTACTCAAGTTTGAAACTTAGTTACAATTTTACTCTATAGTTAAATTGATAATAATAATAATAATAATGTCATATTAATTTGAAGAGTAAATGCTAAATTAATCTTCAAATTTATTATATTATATTATCAATTTAATCTTTAAATTTTTATAGGAATTAATTGAACTCTCAAACTTTGTGAATTTAGCAAACTACTGTTAATTAAATTAAAAACTCAATTAATCAAATTAGTAAAGTTAAAGAGCTTAATTAACTTTAATTTAAATTTAAAAATTAAATTGACAATGTAATACAATAAATTTAAGAATTAGTTTTGCATTTTGACCCCTTAATTAATAAAAATTTTCTTACAATTGTGATTTAAGATAAAGTTCCAACTAAATGAAATAAAATTAACAGAAAAATAAAATATAATTATGAAAATACCCAAAATTCAAGATAAAATTTATCTATTATGCCTCTCTAGGTAATAATATGTTTTACCAGTGAAATACGCTAACATTTCCCAAAAAAAAAAACAAACAAACGCCACCAGTCGGTAGCCCAAGAAAAAACATGGGCCGAAATGTGCCTAAATAGACTTGCAAGTCAATTTTATAAGAGTTCAAACCAGCAAAAAATACAAGTAATAACTTGCAAGTCAATTTTATCAAAACGACATCGTCCATGATAGCTTCTCGACCCTGTCAAAACGCCTTCGTTTTTGTATATGGCCTCATTGCCTGTGTCCATCGCCATCACCCCATTCCTCAATTCTAAAACCCTAACAAAACCCTCAGACTGGTACACTTTGCTAACGATAAATACATTTAAACTCTCGCTTTAAAGCACCACTAGAAGTCTCTCCACCACCATAATGGAAGAAGAAGTAGTAATTGCATCCTCTTCAGTCGACGGTGGCATCGGTTGCTGGGACCTCCAAACAGGCGCCGAGCACCTCCGTTATAAATCTTGCGCCTCTCCGCCTCACGGCCTTACCTGCGTAGGCCACTGCTTTCTCGCCTCTTCCCAGCTCCGCGATCCCCGGGCGTCGTCTGGCTCCATCCTGTACTGGTCCTGGTCTAAGGTATGGTAGTCCACATAAACTGTTTGATATAATTCCTCTATTAAATCAGAAGTTTTATTTCCGTTAATTTATAGCCTCAAGTGGAAGTTAGGAGCTTTCCGGAGGAGCCAATAAAGCCGCTTGTTGCTAACAGCGAAGGTTCCTATATTGTTGGCGGAGGTTTATCTGGGAATATTTACCTTTGGGAGGTAACTCTCTTAATCTCCTTTAAAATGGTTTAATAAGTTTTAAACAGCCTGATTTATTTATTATTGTTGCGTGTTTTATTTGTAGGTTGCAACTGGTAGATTGCTTAAAAAATGGCGTGCTCATTATAGAGCTGTTACTTGCTTGGTGTTTACTGAGGATGATTCCTTTCTGGTTTCTGGGTCAGAGGATGGATCTGTTAGAGTTTGGTCACTTTTCATGTATTTACCTTCTTGCTTTTATTTCCCACCCTTTTACAGGGATAGTTAATTGTCATGATTTTGGGAGTGAGTGAAAATCTTTCATGAATCAGGATTTTTGATGATTATCAAACAGAGCAGGCAAGCAATCTCTATGAGCACAGCTTTTCAGAACACACTTTGCGTGTAACTGATATAGTCACGGGTTATGGTGGAGGCAATGCAATTATAATTTCAGCTTCTGAGGATCGAACGTGTAAGGTTTGGGATCCTCTTTATTTAAAATGATTGCTTTCTGGATACATACTTGTGTTGATTTATAGTATTGAATTCATAACTCAGGGTGGTAATTCATTTAGTTTACATGATGAGAAATGTAATATCATGGTAGATAGGTCATAGGAATAAGGTCTGCAAAACTGTATGCATTTTGCAAGTGGAACTGCTATTTATACATGTTAGAAATTTATTAGTTATGTCAATGTCATATAACCTGAATCCTTAATTCCTAAGTAGGGAATATTGTGTGATAATTCAGACCCAAAATCATGAGATATTCCTAGGTAGATTTCTTAGTACATGAATTTGATCTTTTAGAAAGGAATAGCAGGGGATATCAATCCTAGAATAGGAGACGAGATAAAGCTGTACCAAAGAAAAAGGCTTGTGGCAATGATATTAAATTGGCCAAGTCTAACCTTGAAAATAATATATTTTACATTTATTTATGGGTAAGATCATCTATCTGTTCATTTACTGTGCTTTTTTTTTTTTTTTGGCTTTCCTCTTTGGAGAACTATTTCTTGATTGAATCAGATAACAAAACTGAGCTGCAGTGAGATTTAAGGTTCCTAAATTTCCCAATCGTTTTGCAAATAGTGTATGGCATAACATCCTTTGATATATTTGCTTGTTTGCCCCCACCCAATATTCATAGTTATCTTTTCCATATTGTTTGTCCCATGAAATTTTATAGTGGTGTGTCTTCTCTTAGGTGTGGAGCTTATCCAAGGGTATATTATTGAGAAATGTTGTATTTCCCTCAATAATTGATGCAATTGCTCTAGACCCTGGTGAACATGTCTTCTATGCTGGCAGTAGAGATGGCAAAATATACATTGCTGCACTTAATACTGATAGTTCCTCCAGCAAAAGTCATTGGTTGTATATTGTTGGTACAATATCTAGTCACAGGTTTGTAATTTGTTTTATGGTTGCACATGTCACAATGTAGGGAGCCTTCTAGTATGCAGTTGTTGTTATCACAAGTTTCAAATTTTAGTACCATTCTCAACTATACTAATGGTATGTTGTTTGATGGAATTTTGCAGTGTATGCATTGTACCATTTGGCTATGCTATTAGGCACAAGTCGTGTTGATCATTGATATCTTTCTTTATTGAAGTTTCAATTGTTCTTACCTTCATTCTTGTTGTTATTATGATGGGCATAGTTCCAAACAAGCAAAGTGCTTACTTTGTTGTTTTATAAGCATGCTTTGCCTAATATTGCTAAACATATCTACACTGTTTTAATTTGATATGTTTGTAATTCTTGTGGGTTCTATGAATTTTTTGTTGTTGCAAGCTTTGATAAAATGCTTCCCATTATGTTAATCATGTCACATCATGTACCTAGGTAAAGTATAAGGACTTGTACTTTCTTTTTAATTCAGTGGCTAAATACTATTTGCTTATCTTGATCATGCACAAAGAATAGCCACAGAACATGGATTGCTAACTATGCATGGACTACCACATGCAGCCAGTGAGAGAAAGCAAACTTCAAGAATAAATTAATTTGGCATCACTTTAGGGATAAAAAAATTGAGAGAAAGAAAATAGTACTACAAAATATTGAAAAGCACACCTTCCTCTGATACATTGAATCCTATAATTGCTTTACCATAACTGTACCTTCTCTCTCAATCTTCTTAAAGAATACTTGTTGTTTTGCTCTGATGGATCTGGCAACAAGGTGCTAAAGTTAGATAATAGGACTTCCAATCCCAGGATAACAGTAAAGTTTGTACTATCTAACTTTAGCATCCAAATATTTGCAACAAAATGCTGAAGTTACAAATGTTTGCGGCTAGCTTGCAACAAAAAAAAAAAAATCATGGAACCCAAATGTTTACAGTACAGTTAGATACAGGAAACATTGGACTTTCTCATGGATGGGCTGGATTGTGACTTTACTGTAATTGGTTGAAAAGTGAAAATTTTCCTTTTTATATTTCCAATCCTAGCGATTTTCTTCAAGCGAATCTCATGCTGAAATATTGCTATAACATTTTGGCTATGCATATGGTTGAATCTTCAATTGTGGAGCTTTATGGTGTGTTATATTAAAATGGATTATATTTACTTGATATGAAAACTCCTGCCATGATTTGGATAATGATGTCTTTTATTTTTACTTACAAATGCTGTTTATTTTGAACAGTAAGCCTGTTACTTGCTTAGCATATAGTACGAATGGAAATTTATTGCTGGCTGGATCAGAGGATGGCATGGTTCATGTTTGGGACCCCAGAACCCATAACATGGTTCGCACCTTTAAACATGCAAAAGGTTTAGTTCAAAAGACCTTTTCATTTGCATATGCTTATTTGCTGGTTAATGATTTTATTTTTTATCATAGTCCTACAGTACAGCCACCATGAAATATCAGCTTTTCCTATGTTTTCCCAATAACTCTCTGTTTGAGAACATGGAACACAGGGTGGAAAGAAAATAAGTAAATGGAAAATAAGAGAGCAAAGTGATTTTCTCATTTTTGAAAAGAGAAAGGCAAAGGAAAGAAAAAAAATCCTCTCTGCCCAGATTCACATCTTTCCATTTTGGGGAGAAAAAGGAGGAATTTTTCCTTGTAGTTTCTCTCCCATCCAAATGGTCTTCAGGAACTGCACACCAAAGGGATTATTTAACTCTTTATCATTTACAGATTGGCTATGCATGTTGATATTAACACGATGGTCCATGATTTTAAGCCAATGCAATACATCTTCATACTAGCAGAAACTACAAACTAAGATTAGAAAATTGTGTATTGTTAAAGGAATTAGATCAACATGTCCATATCAGGCATATGCCTATCAGCCTATGCCTTTGCATGTTTGTGTGTATACAGATATACATATGACTTGATGTTTACTCTGTTTTATTCTTATATAATTTAATATGGATTCAGCTCCTGTGAACAACATTCAAATTGTTAGGCGGCCACTTTACCTCAATCCTAGAGTGTCATCAAATATGCAAGCTTCCTCAAGAAGGCATGGGTCGTTATTACCCCCACCTTTGAATAAATATGTGAACTCAACAGACAAAAACACAGGGATCAATGCAGTCATTAAGCTCCAGGGTACCTGCAATGATCCTCTGGTTGCTTCATACCTCAGCTCTCAAGTAATTGATAATCAAATCAAAGAACTTCAGGTTAACTGCTTCATTGCTGTTTTCCATTTGCTTTATTAACATAAGATAACTAATTTCATTTTCCACTAATATTTCAAATATAATATTCACTGGACACAACTTCCTAGTGGTGTTAATGGCAACTTTAAACAGAGTATTGTCCTCCATGCTTCTGAAACCCTTCGCTCCCCTGACATCTCTTTTTCCCTCATTTGTAGCAACAAGGTTCTGCTGCTGCAGCTGAAATGGAGATGGAAAGATTAGAGCTTGATAGAACCAAGTGTGTGCAAATGCTTCAGAAATGGAAGAAAATGTACGACAACTTGCATGAATTGTGTGTAAATGAAATATTGGAAGGAGACAACGCTGGAAAAACCGATCAAAACATAACCTGAGGCTATCGATTTACGTCACAAGCAGCTTTAAAGATTCCTGATGTATATGTATCATTAATCTGATGAGAGCATCGGAGCCCAATTTTGTTTTATTTCTTCTGAACCATTTAAGTTATTTTGGAAATTTTCACTTCTATTTCATTTGAAATTCAGAAAGTTTTGGTGAGGTATTATGCAACGACCTTCAAGATTTAGTCAGAATATGATTTTTGTCCCAAGCCAGGTCTTTATCTGGTTGCACATGTTTTTCCTCATCGTTTGCCCTTTGATTGGTTGATAACTACTGCAAGTAATTTCTTGACTGACTGAGATGAAGATCCCTCGCAGAGAATCTATTGGAAAGGCATTGGGAGTAAACTAGATTAGTCTAAAGTATTAATAAGATTGTATTTAGAACTCTGCCTTAAAAACTTTAAAATGCCTTAGATATCATGGGGCACAAAGTGAATAAAGTGAAGAGCACAATGCAATTCCTTGTCCTGCAAACTCGTAACACATTGGTTGTCACAATCATTTCTGGGGTTTTAATTTAGTATCAGACACGGGCAAACCGTATAGGTAATAGAGGAAGAATAAAACACTGAGATGATATTATGATAATTGGTACTTTCGAGAACTTTTTGAGGAATTGCAATTTGTGAAGATTGCGTAAAGCGCAATGCCTATGGGCCTTGAGCCATCTGATTACTAAGAGTTACACGCGAAGCCCAATTTTTACTGTTGAAGGGAAAAAGCCTATTTCTCTATTTGATGACGCAAAACACAACTTCAGGCAATTGGCAAAAATTGCGCTAAAAGCCTGCAGACAACCTAAAATCCTTTGAGGATGGACATGCTTTATTTTTCTTTTTCTTTTTTTTTTTTAAATAGAGAGTCAAAATCATTTTAACACCCTCCAACAATCTCCTAACTTAAGCTCATTTCTCAAAATTTTTAAGAAGTGGCTTTATAACTTCTTACATTTAAGGAGTGAAAAAATGGTTTCTAACTATTTTTTATTACTTTTTTTTTCTTCTTATTTTTCTTTTCTTCTCTCACTTTATTAATTTTTTCTTAAATAATTTTATTGATAAAAATTAAATTAAGAGTGGAATATAGGGTGTTGTTGGAATATGTACAATTTTCAAGACAAATTAAAATAAAAAATTAAATTATTTATAATATAATAGAGTGTAAAACTAAGAACATCGATGTTGAGTATTAATTTTTCTTTTCTTTTCTTTTAAATATTAAAGAAGGGGATTCTAAAATAATCTACGGTGGAGTTGGCACATGCACTTACTAGAAGACGATGGCCGTGCAGACTCACCAAAAGTTGAATCACAAGATAGGTTTGCTTTACTGTCTGATATGTGCAATTTGGCAACAGGAAAACGACCCAAAGTTAGTGCGTTGAAAATCATGTAGAGAGAGAAAAGGAAAATAGACAAAAAGAAAAAGTGGGACCATTTTCAAAAAACTATAATTTTATTGAAAATAAAATATTATAAACGCTCCTTTTCTTCTTTGAGAGCCTCTGCATAGTGCATGCTGTTCCCGATGAGGGAGGGGAAGGTGAGGATGACGAAAGTGGGAGAAACAAGAATGAATAAAATATGTTTTATTATAATTATCTATTATATGAATACACAATATAAGAACATTATTAAATGAAATAAAATAAAATTGGTGAAGTGGGGGCGAGAAGATAAGGTGGTGCAACTGTGATAATGCAAAGTAAAAACACCAACCCAACATCAAGATCTCTTCTCTCTTGATTCTTTTTATCCAATCGAACCTCTTCTTGCAGAGAACATGTCTCTTTATTCATTTCTTGTTGATAAAAGAAAAATAAATAAATAAATAACTACACTTTTATTTTATTATTTTAATGCAGACAAAGAGAGAATAGGGTACTTGTCGTCATCAATTTGGACAGTGCTTTGAAATCAGGGTGAGTGGAAAGAGGGTTTTCTGTGTTTTATATTTGGTGTTTCAGAAAAGAAAGCAGTAAAATTACACCCAACAAACACTTCTCTTTCTTTCTCTCCTTTTCTCTTTCACTCTTTCTTTATCCTCATCTACAAACCACTACTGTTTTCCCAATTAATTACACAATAATTTAATAACCTGCATGTTTTTACCACATACAAATATATATTAAAGTCCATGGTAGTTGACTTATAATTACATATATGTTGAAATTCATCTGCATAAAATTAATTTGCTTATGTTAGATTCAATATTTACTGCTGATTTATAAATTATGGGATACATTTCCCAACAATATACACTTAAGTACATGTACATGCATAAATATTTGATATATAAAATTAAGGTATTTTTTATGGTTATTTTGTTTTTAATAAAATAAACTTACTTTATTTTATTAACCATTACGAAAAAAATGGTATTTTTTACGAAAAATCACAATTTTCTTATATTTTTTCGTAAATTAAATTATTTTTTCATAATTCTTCTTTATTGCGAAATTTTTTTTAATTTTACGAAAATATAACTTATTTTGTATAAAACAATAATTTTACGAGAAAGTTCATAAATTAAAAAATAATAATAATAATTTCATAATTACGAAAAAAAATAGTTCTCTTACAAAAAATCACAATTTTTTTATATTTTTTCGTAAGTAAAATTAATTTTTCGTAATTCTTCTTAATTGCAAAAAAATTTAATTTTATGAAAATATGACTTATTTTGTGCAAAACAATAATTTTAAAAATAAATTCTTAAATTAAAAAAAAATAAAAATAATTTCATTAATTTTATTTCATTTCGTTAATTTCATTCATTTCGTAAAATTAATTAATGAAATTATTCTGTTAATTTCATAAAGTTAATTAATGAAATTATTTCGTTAATTTCGTAAAGTTAATTATCAAAATTATTTTT